>JAVBJF010000458.1:0-257131 GCA_033439095.1 Pseudococcus viburni
TGATCCCTTTAACAGCAGCAACCTAACGAAAGAATTGTTTAATACGATTCGCCGGTATTAGTTTAAAGCTTTAAAAAACATACTCGAGAAGTCCCAATTTTATTGCCATTTTCATCAAGAACATCGACACCTTCGGTAATTTCATTTTGCCTCATTAAAGGAATGTTGGCACAATTAGCAGCTGCTACAGCGGCGAATGGTACATAACGCTGAAATAGGGACAAGTTTTGATATCAAGACTGAAATTTACCAATTCATTGTGCAAATGAATAAGTCTTACTTGCATAAATGGCCCCGAATGTTTTGCCAAAAAAGATTTGGATTTTATTGCCGTAATACACGCAGCTACAGTAGCGGTTCCATATGCTATTCCCATTTGCGTATTGGTCAATGGTGAATTAGCATTTCTGTTTGTGTAGTTGACTAGAGCATTGAATGATTGGTTAACCCATTGCCAAAACACGACAGCCGTGGTGGTCCTGTAAAATTAGCAATGTAAATGAATTAATCGATAGGTAATTGTTGGTAATATTTCATCGATTTAATTCCAACGCAAATACATCCGAAAAATTCACAACTCCATGCGTATCATACAAAAAAGAAAAATCAAGATGCCATAATTAGTTATATCATGCCGAGGAAAATTAATTGGGTAAAAAAGTCTCATTATAATAAAAGTAATTTTTTTGATATCACTTTACTTGAATTTTTAAATACCTAATCTTCACAGCTGAAAACGAAACACGTCGTTGAAATGAGGATAAAATTTAATAACTTCTAAGAAAAATGGAAGAATTGTCGGTTTACTTGTAAAACGATAACATAACACCAGTGATAACCATTCCGCCGGGGACTTGAAAACACATTCTGCCGAATAAATTCTGTTTTTCTCCGGTGTCAGGATGAAAAGCACTTTCATACAGTTGCTTAGCTCTCATGATTTGTTCAAGTTTAACATCCTTAGGTTCTTGGCCAGATCTAAAAGAACATGACAAGATGAATACATTAAAGGATAATTTAATTAGGTTTCTCAATCACGAACCTCCATAGATTTCTTAATGTTTTAGCTTCATCGAGAGTGTTATCATCAGCAAGACATAGACGCGGATCGGTCACCCAAAAGAAATACTTTAATCTGCCTTTGAAAGTACTCAAGTCCCAAGGAGCTGCATCGAAATTAAAGCGAGATTCGGTCTGAAAAAACAAGGATTCTTAGTTTTAGTATTACAAAAATAAAACACATGTTTCTAAGCTCTTTATAACTTACCATTTTTAGACGACGAAGTTCGAATGAATTATAAATTATTTTAAAAGTACAAATGCGTAAAGGTGGGTAAAAATTTACAAAAAATTGTAAAAATGAAAGTAATGAGATAAACTAACGAACTCAAAACATTACGCTATGTACAAATTCAAATTATTTATAAAAATCAATTATTTCTTAAGCTGGGTTTATACTCACCGTAACAGGCCGTAATTTTATTTAACAGAAAAGTAAAAACTACATAGTGTTACGGAGTAGTTTATACTGGCCGTAAAACGTTACGGTCTGTTACAGAATATTGTAGGCACTACCTTTTAGTCCCGAACGAAAAACCAGTATTATTGTGAGGTAATCGGAACGAAGCCCGACTCGGGGTTACTGCTGGCAACGCCGGGATGAGTGGTGATCGCGTAGAAGCGAACAAAAGTTGGATAGTTTCGTTCTTTATCATACTTCACATTTCTCAATTCAAACAGTTCAGAAACAGATGTTCTGCAGTGATGCACATGGGGAAGCGTAGTTATACTCGTGCTGCGCATCGCATGTAGCGTGGGTGGTTTTGTAGATCAGGTACCAAGAGAGAAACGAGACATGAGGAAACCGGTTCATGGAGTAGTTCTTCCAATCCCTTTTTAATGCTGTAGATGCGATGAACGAGAACAATAACTAACTGTACCGTTAAGGACATAGGGATGAGGTCGAAAGGCGGTATTTTTTTTTCGAAAGGAATGTGACATGGGTTCGCTGTCACTCCATTGTGTGTAGTTCGTAAAATAGACAACATTATTGTGGTATGAAAAAAAGCAAATCGAATGCAAAATTACCTCATCTTCAAGCAAATATGAAAATTTCATCTATTCAACAGAAAAATATGAAATTTGAAATAAGTATACCTCATTTTCGATTTCCCGAATCGATTGAAAGCTTTTTCGAGACGTTTCGAAGTTTCTAAATTTTTTTGGAATTTTCCAGCACCAAAAAAAGCTCCATAAGAATGGTCCATATGAACTTCCGCACCTATAATCGTAAATTACGCATTCTGGTGACCTGTTTTATCGAAAATAGGGTCCTTTTTACTTCAATGCGTAGGTCTAGGTAGGTACGCTATTGGCGTATTTTTAAATCTTTTCAGAAAAATTTTTTGCCAAAAAGATGATTATGGATTTAAACTGAAAAATACGAATTTCGGAAAATTATCTTGAATCGATCAGATACTTAGGTCACCGGTATAAGTAATGTACTATTACAGGTACTGAAGTTCACATGGACCATTTTTGTATGCTTTTCTCAATTAGGTACCTACTGGAAAATTCCAAAAAAATTTGCAGACTTCGAAACGTCTCGGAACCACGTTCAATCAATTCGGGAGGTCGAAAATGAAGTAAGTATATATATTTTAAATTGTCGGCATCAACATCAAATTTTCATATTTTGAGGGACGATAAAATAATTTTGAAATTTCAGAAATTCGCCAAAATTCGAAAAATGAACTTCAGCGGGTGAAATTTTAGATATGGGGTTCTTTTATGATCTACTTTCGATTTATTTTTTTTTTCGGCCCAAAATTTTATTTCAAGTTGAGATACCTCCCTTGTTAGTTTGTAGGTACCACTACGAACTATCCTCTCTCTTTTTACATCGAAAAACATTTGATTTTGATTCGATTTTCTCTCAAAAAAGAGAAATCCATGTAGTGTGGTGGATTTTTTTAATAAAATGGAATCGCAGATATTGAAATGGAAATGAAAAATCGTTTTTTTTTTCACATTCTACTAAATGTATATCCGAAAGAGTTCAATTTTTCTACAAAACTCAACTTTTAAAATAGAATTTTATTCAAATTTTGAATGACTGACATTTTTGATTTTCAACGTACTTAATATTTGAAATTTTTCAAAAAGGAAAGATATTTTTTATACTTCGTTGCAATAGTAGAAAAAAAGGTGATTTTTCAACAGAAAAGTTGTCATCCTGGAGGCACCAGTGAAGTTATTCAATAAAAAATTTGAATTTTTGAGCAGAAAGACGAGACAAAAAGAGTCGGTGTTAAAATTGAAGGGAGCGATGAGTTAACCCCTAGAATCATTTTGTCTAAAAATTTGAGGTTTGAGATGTCAAAGAAGGGGATAAACACATACATTTTCTACTATTTCATTTTATTTTGCAAAAATTCGAGATTTTTAATTTTTTGAAAATTCGTCTTTATATTTTACTACCTAAAGAAAGTTCTAGAGATTGAGAAATTCGTAATAACCGATATTAAGTACTCTCTCATTTCGAATCTGTGAAAAATCACTGATTAACAGTCAGAATTGCAGTACAGGAAAAATCAGTAAAAATCACTGATTTTCAGCGATTTTTCACTGATTATTCAAAGAATTTCACAGATTTTCAGTGAATTTCATAAATATCACTGAGTTTTTATTGAATTTTCAGTGATTTTCTTTCACTGACTTGCTTTCAGTGAAAAAATTTTCATTGATTTATTACTGTGCTGCAATTCTGACTGTTTTTCAGTGATTTTTGATAAATTTCACTGATTCAGAAATGAGAGAGAACTCAGCACATCAAGTTCTATAGGCAAGTGGCGTCGGGAGCTTTATTTTTGCAAGGGTACAAAGTGTGTATAAAGACTTGGAATTCGAGGAGAATTTTGAGGGTATAGAGATAAAATGAAGCCTTCTTCCCTACTCTCGCTTAAATAATTCACAGAATGGTACCTGTAATTTATTTATGCTCAAGTAAAGCTTTGAAAAAATTGAATTTTTTTATCTCCAAAAAATACATTTTTTTATGCTGTGAAAATTCTTATCTGATGTAATTGGGGGGGGGGGAGGTCATTTGTTCATGTTTTCTTGTTTTCTCGCTTCAAGCGAAATTTTCTTTTAATAAATTACTTTTTTTTTGCATTTTCTCAGCTTTTACTGAATGGAATGCGTTCAAATGAAGTACCTACACTTTTGTATTTTTACGTCACCGACACGCACGAGGAATTTTTTCAAAAAAATTTCATTTTCATAGTCCTAAAAGGAGGAATATGGGTTGAAATTTGAGTGGGGGTACGGAGGTTACTCCTATGATCAAATTGACTCAAAATTTGTATTCTACTTCCTCAATTTGAAGGAAAAACACTTTCGGTTTCTGCTAACTGAAATTTTTCTCCCCGAAATTCGGAGATTTTAAATTTTTTGGCAATTCTTTTCTCCTCAAAATTAAGGAAACTACTTGATAAATCGAAAAATTTATAATAATTGAACTTACTAAGCATACCTATCGATTTCTATAGGAATAATTGGTTTTGAAAATTTGATTAACAACCTTATTCATTCGTACTCGCCTATTATAAGATGAAAAATTCAGGTTGGTAATTACGATTTCAAAACCAACCATTCCTATAGGACTCAACATTCTGAGTAATTTTTGTGATCACAAATTTTTCAATTTACTCAATAGTTTTCTCAATATTAAGGAAGAAATAATTGTCAAAAAATAGAAAATCTCCAAATTTTGGACAAAAAAATTCAATTAGCATAAACCGAAAGTGTTTCCTCCCTAAATCGAGATAGCAGAATCCAAATTTTGAGTCTATTTCATGCTTGGAGCAACCCAAAGGCCCTCACTCAAATTTCGGGGCATTTTTTCCATTTCGGCTTATGAAAATAAATTTTTTTCTGAAAAAATTCCACCCATGCATCGAAAATGTAAAAAAATATTCGTTTGCCAAGTTTGAACAAAATCCATTGAGTAGAAGCTGAGGAAATAGAAAAAAATCGTAATTTGCAAGAAAACTTCGCTTCTTCGCTTGGAACGAAAAAACGTAGCCTAGTACTATAGTATACAGTGTACTTTTTTGAGTGCATCAAAAAATCAGAAAATCGCGATGAAATCGACAAAAAATCAATTTTCTCGGCTTCTACTCAACCAAAATAGTTCAAATTTTGTATACTTCTGTATTTTTACATCATCGACGCACATGCGGAATTTTTTCAAAAAAAAATGTATTTTCATAAGCCGAATTGGAAAAAATGCCTCGAAATTTGAGTGGGGGCCTTTGGGTTGCTCCAAGAATGAAATCGGCCAAAAATTTGAATTCTACTACCTCGATTTATGGAGAAAACACTTTCAGTTTATGCTAATTGAATTTTTTTGCCCAAAATTTGGAGATTTTCTATTTTTTGACAATTCTTTCTTCCTTAATATTAAGGAAACTATTGAATAAATCAGAAAATTTGTAATCACAGAAATTATTCAGAATGTCGAGTTCTATAGGAGTGGTTGGTTTTGAAGTCGTAAATGCCTACCTGAATTTTCCATCCTATAATAGGCAAGTACGAATAAAGAAGATTGGTAATTAAGTTTTTAAAATCTACTATTCCTATAGAACTTAACACCCTGAGTGATTTTTGTGGTCACAAATTTTTCAATTTATTCAATATTTTCCTTAATATTTCGGAAGAAAGAATTATCAAAATATAGAAAATCTTCAAATTTTGGGCAAAAAAATTCAATTAGCATAAACTGAAAGTGTTTCCTCCATAAATCGAGGTAGTGGAATCCAAATTTTTGGCCGATTTCATGCTTGGAGCAACCCAAAGGCCCCCACTCAAATTTCTGCGCCTTTTTCCTCTTTGGCTTATGAAAATAATTTTTTTTTTGAAAAAATTCCACACGTGCATCGATGATGTAAAAATTTAGAGGTATACGAAATTTGAACAAAATCCATTCAGCAGAAGCTAAGGAAATGGAAAAAAATCGTAATTTGCAAGAAAACTTTGCTTCTTCGCTTGGAACGAAAAAACGTAGCCTAGTACTATAGTATACAGTGTACTTTTTTGCGTATATCAAAAAATCAGAAAATCGCGATGAAATCGACAAAAAATCAATTTACTCGGCTTCTACTCAACCAAAATAGTTCAAATTTTGTACACTTCTGAATTTTTACATCATCGATGCTCGTGTGGAATTTTTCCAAAAAAAAAATCATTTTCATGAGGTAAAGAGGAGAAAATGATGGAAATTTGAGTGGGGGCTTTGGGTTGCTCTTAGGATAAAATTGGCCCAAAATTTTGATTCTGCGACCTCAATTTAGGGAGGAAACGCTTTCAGTTTATGATAAATGAATTTTTTGCCCAAAATTTGAAGATTTTTCATTTTTCGACAATTCTTTTATCCTAAATATTAAGGAAACTATTGAGTAAATTGAAAAATTTGTAATAACAAAAATTACTCAGAACATCGAGTTCTATAGGAGTGGTAGGTTTTGAAGACGTAATTACCCACCTGAATTTTGCATCCTATAATAGGCAAGTACGAATGAAGAAAATTGGTAATTAAGTTTTCAAACCCTACTATTCCCGTAGAACTTGACACCCTAAGTAATTTTTGTTATCACAAACTTTCCGATTTACTCAATAGTTTCCTTATTATTGCGGAAAAAAGAATTTTCAAAAACTGACAAATTTCCAAATTTGAGCTAAATGAAATGAAATAGGATAAACTGTACATGTTTATCCTCGAATTTGAGGTCATATAATCCAAATTTTTTGCCCATTTCATGTTACAGATTACTACAGAACTCCCACTCAAAATTAAGCTACATCCATCTCCCTCCCATCTATAAATTTTTTAATTTTTATTTTAAAAACTGAGCCACAAGTGAATTTTACGATGCAAAATATAGTTACTCGGCGAGTTTGAAATCTTTCTGTTCGGTAGAACGTGAGAGAATTCAAGTAGATATTTTTTCATTTTCATCTTACCCTCTGCCTTTCGAAATGAAATCCACTACACTTCTTACACGCCAACTAATTTTTTGATTTACTTAACACTTTCAATAGTTTTCTCAAAAATAGGTATAGAGGAAAACATTTTTAACAAAAGAAAATATTTTCAAATTTTGAAAGATATGAGATTGCAGAATTCAAATTTTTAGTAAATTTCATAGCAAGAGGTACCGCAGTGCCCCCCCACTCGACTTTTAGCACTTAGTTCTACTATTAGCCTCTAAAATGATTTCTTCCAGAAAAAATGCAACAGGTACTAGTACTTCGATGATGTGTAAATTCACCTAACAAAGGAGCTACCCGAGGTCTGACACGCCGAATGAAAATTTTTTTACAGACATTGTAGAGCATCACAAGAAGCTTCCATAGCCAAAATTTCAGGCCCTAAAGTTGACATCGAGATGGGGGGGGGGGGGAGTTGGGAGTTTGAATTACGAAAAATCGCCTAATATCTACACCGAAAAATTACGACAACCTAAATAACTCGCCCCATGTGGCATTTAGGAGATGAATTTTATACCATAAACTACCCTCAGTATAGGCCATCTGGCCTGGATCCGCGTGTATCACCTCCCGGGGGGGGGGGAGATTTTTACTCATAATATTTTCTTACTTTAGGTGAGAAATAGGTATTTTTGATACCTCAGTAAATAATTTCTAAGAAATTTAAGCATCGGGGTTATCACAAAAACACATTTCAAAAATAAAAACCTTGGAACTTTGAATAAAAACTTGAAGTCCGTGGTAAAATATTGATTCGATGAGCATGAAATGATTTCTACTAAATTACGTACATCAAGACTGTTACAAAAAACTCCAGATGGCCTATGGTGAGGTTAGTTCGTGGTAAAAAAAAAAAAAACGTCCTGAATGCCATGAGTTGCGGAGTTATTTACATTTTTCTAATTTCCTCGCATATCAGGTATGAGTGAAAATTCACCCTCCCTCCCCATCGTTTAAGAGGAAAATTTTGATTAGTTGTTTCACTTTTTTTGTCCTCAACACCCTTTCAGATTCTCAAATTCATTTCTTAATTTTTGACAACTTTTGAACTTTCAAAATTACCTTATTGTCTTGCAACATTTCTTCAAAATTGGTCGCTGGGGGGGGGCATAAAAGGGTCAAATCCCGAAAAATAATAAATATTTAAACTCAGTGCCCTTAAAAACCTAGCAAACGATAGGTCACACGTTACTTTTCATTTTTTTTTGAATTTTGACTTTATGAAGGGGCTGATAAGGGGGTTCAGAGTGGTCGGATCGAAAAACTTGATATAGGTATATTCGAACTCTGCACCTTCGAGTTAGTAGAATTCGATGTGTCACTTTACTTTGTCGATTTTTTGGAATTTTGGTCGAAATTGTGGACCCTTTACCCCCAGGGGTGTAGAGATCTCACCTTGAAAATTTGTTGATTGAAAAAAGCGGAAAAAGAGCTTACTTATTGTAATTTTTTTCAAATTTTTCAATGGTAGCCTTCATCTTTTGTACTTATCATGAAAGTTGAGCTTTCACTACAGAAGTTCAACTTCAAGCTTTTCATAATGTGATTATCGTTTTTGAATCTCCTATCAATTCTCTTCCAAACTTCGTAAACAGTTTTATCTCAAATACATACAACCGATCTCGAAATATAAGCTTTCAAAGTTGTACAGTTTGGCGAAAAATCACTATTCCTCAAAAATTACGAGGTCTATATCACCCCAGATCCTTCGACTTCGAGGGTTAGGATGGAAAGAATGCTGGTTATTTCATAAGACCATTCAAGGGGCACTCGTAAACAAAATTTTAGCGAAAACGGAAGACCCAACTTCTTGGTTCGAGTTGATATGAAATATTCCTAATTTCAATATAAAATTAACAAAAGCAGTGGCGTTACAACTTTAGAAACTTTTTTTGGGGGAGGGATGTACAAAATGGGTATGAAGAATTGGAATACCAGAAGGATTTTAGAGGGAGGGAGGACAGGGAGACTTCTTTCGCAATGTTGCTTCAAATAGCTCACATATCTTGAAATTGTTCATGCCAGAGCGAAACGAGGGCATTGGATTTTGAAGGCCCAAAAAAATTTTTTTTTCAAATCTTTATGCGTTGAAAATAGCTATCTGATGTACCTAATTTAAGAGTACATTGGAATTGCATTTTTTTTGCCAAGCCACTCAACTCTGAAAACTCATATCTTGGGAACACTTCTCGGAAAATTGTTTGTGGGGTTTTGAAGAGAATTGATAGGGAGATTCAAAAACATTAATAGAATTTTTACAAGTTCAAAGGTAAACTTTTGGGAAGAGCTCAACTTTCATAACAAAAAATCAAAGATGAAGGATGATACCATTTAAAAATCTGAAAAAATTCACATGAAGATACCTCTCATCCTTTTTTAGCAAACAAATTTTCAAACTGGGATCTCGCGCGCGCAATCGACCCCCTCATAGGATTACAAAAAGGAAGTCCAGGGAAGGGGGACGAATTAGAGCGCGAGTGTGTCAATCTGATTGTAAATTATGTCGCTATTCGAAATCGGCGACCTCAAATCAGTGAGAATCGATGTGCCACACGCTATTTACATTGTCTGCACTCATTTTTTTCAATATTGGGGTTCTAAGAGAGCAATGAAGGGTTAAATCGAAAAAATAAGCAAAGATTCGAACTCTGTGCCCTAAAAAATGTAGGTAACAAACAACACGTCAGATATTATTATTATTATTATTTTTAAATTTTGAACTCATCAATTCTAATCAATATCATTTCGATTCTCGAACATGTCCAAATTTCAGCTTATGAGCTCATCCGAACTCTTTTTCTGAGCCCCAAAACGTGAATTTTATTCATTAGGCACTGAATTACAACAAAAATGTTCCGAACTAAAAATTCGATTTTGATACAGTACCCCAGTCTGCTATGAATTTTTTAAAGTTTTTATTTAGATGCCTATTTAAAATGATACCTCATTACTCTTATTCTACAGTGGTATCTATCAAATCTCCAAGATTTAGCATTTCAAATTTGAAAACCAAAGTAGAACTTAGAACAAATAAATTACCTCCAATTATTTTTTCCATTTTAAAGGCTCTGGTGTGATTTGGGGGTCATTTGGCCCTTGGTGGAACTTTGACAAAATTTTTATGCCATTCGACTTGTCTATGTAGTAGATGATTTTAGAGCGCAAAAACGAATTTTTACCACACAACCCGGGGGCGGGGGGCCTCAAAATACGTGATTTTCACGCTAAAAATTCTATCTCCGCGAGTTTTCAACCGATTTTTTTCAAACTTGGCAAGTAGGCAGAGGTACTCGAGGGGAGTATCCTGAAATTTTTTCAGATTTTTTCGACCACTACAATGATTTTAAATTTGACCTTGGAAGTTTAAAATCGCCCTGGGGGCACCGTTTTGGCGGGTGGTATAAATTTTTTTTTTTCATATTTCTCACTCTATTTTACACTACTTAGGATTTTTTTCAGATTTTTTCGAGTGGTGGCCTATGCGTGACGTTCAAAAAACCGATAAATCGGTCGTTTTACCTAGTACTTGAGAAATACACTTTGAAAAAAGACAAACATGTTAATCGCAATTTTATAGCTGGAAAAGCTTCTGTATGATGTCCAGAGTCTTTGATAAATTCGCATCGCCCCAGCCCCTATTGCTATAAAACCGACCCAAAATTCTAATTTTGAAAAACTTGGTATTTTCTGTGCACAATTTGAGGTGACGAATCCGACTAGCCCATCAAATTTTTTATTTGAATTGTTTACACTCCCTCCCCATTACGGCCCGTTTGAAAGTGTACAGATCGTGGTTTTTTCAGCAAAAAATGACCTCGTTACATAGGTGACCCAAAAATGACATTTCGCGAGAAAGTGAAAATTTTTTGATTCAAAATGTTCAATTATGATGTCTCGAGTGTGTGGTAAAACACACCGCTCCTACCCCTCGTGTTGGGGGGGGGGGGGTGAAAGTGAGGGAGCCCGTTTCAAAAAATGTTTTTTATTTCGCATCGATTTTGCTCAACTTTACATGGCAACTTATTAAGGTACAGAAATTTTTTTTAACAAAATCAGCTCCCGACACATCACCCGTCAAACATTTCGCTACCCAATTTGAAAAAAAAAGGTAGTTTTGCTGCTATTTCTACGGTAGTAACGTAGAATTTCAGTTACTAAAATACATTGAAATTTTGGTAGCCGCTACGGTTTTGGGACTCTTTTCGCTACCGAATTACTACCAGTCTTTTGGTAGCTAAACTACCAACATGCTACTCAAAACTTTTTGGTAGCGTATGAGTAGTATGTTGGTAGTTTGACTACCAAAAGATTGGTAGTAATTTGGTAGCAAAAAGAGTCCCAAAACCGTAGCGGCAACCAAAATTTCAATGTATTTTAGTAGCTGAAATTCTACTTTACTACCTTAGAAATAGCAGTGAAACTACCTTTTTTTTTCAAATCGGGTAGTGAAATGTTTGACTGGTAACGGGTAGCTACAATACTATTTACTTACCGATTTATCCTCTCCGAGATCGTGGTTTACAGGAGTACGCCGCCGTGTTGGGTTGATAAATGGGAATTAAAATTAATATATGTACTTGATCAAAGAGTAATTTTTTTTAAAATCAAATCAGGTAGCTTTTTTTTTTTTGGTTTATTATGATAAAAGTAAAATTTTAGGGCACATTTAGCGAATTTATATTCTTCGCCTAGGGGGAGGGGGGTTCATAATTTACAAGAGGAAAAGGAAGAAAAACCTAGAAAAATTAAATTTTCCATTTTTTGAGTGATATGTTGGAATCAATGTTTTCGTAGGTGTAGAATACTAAATTTCATAATTTTTTCTCTTTGGAATGCAGGGTTGGATGGAGATGGCCGAGAGAGAACTTGAACATTTTCAATTTTTCCAAGTTTTATATCGAAATCTATGTTTTCGAGGGAGTAGAATACAAATTAATTGGAAAATTTTTCTCTTAAGAATGAAAGGTTCAGTAATGATGGGTAGGTGGGAGGGGGGGGGATGATTTTAAAAAATTTAAATTTTGCAATTTTTCAGAGTTACATATCGATGACTATATTTTTGAGAGTGTACCTAGAATACAAATTTGGCTATATTTTTCTCTTAGGAATGAAGGGTTAAGATAAGGGTTTGGGGTTAGGAGTGGGAGTTAGAACCTAGAAAATTTTGAATTTTACTATTTTCCGAGTGATATATCGAAATCTAATGTTTTTGAGGGTAAATAATACTAATTTGGCAAAATATTTCTCTGTTTGGAATGAAAGGATTCAAGAGTTTGAAAAAATGTGAATTTTTCAATTTTCCCGAGTGATGTATATCGAAATCCATATTTACGGGGTGTGGAATACGAATTTGTTAATATTTTTCTTCAAGTACGGAATAAATAGTTGGGAGTGGGAAGATATGAAGAAAAGTCATGTTAGAGACATTTAAAAATTTCGATTTTTTCGAGATACATATCAAAATCTATGGTATCTACGAATTTGGCAATATTTTTCAAAAAGGGGGCTGTGGCCAAGGGAGACCTAGAATTAATTTTCCATGATTTTTTTTCTTTAGATCCGATCACAACTGTTTATTTTTGATCAAATCGAATTTTATCAAGATTATAGATGCTTGAATTAGAATAGATATACCTAGTACCTAATCAGATGTGATGAGATATAACTTTATGCATTCATAATGTACTTTGATACGAATCGTAAAATGTAATGAAGAGTGAGATTGGCATTCATTCCTTCCAGAAATATGTGACCTTCCAGGAAGAAACCGACCTTCGGTCCGAAAAAAATTTAAAATAAAAGTTTCTCAATCCATCCAAAACAATGATCATTTGTTTTGGATTGATTGAGAAACTTTTTTTTAAATTTTTTTTCGGACCGAAGGTCGGTTTCTTCCTGGAAGGTCACATATATTACCGAATTCATGCTCTCTACGTTCTAGAAAATGTGGATTTCGATTAAATTAGGTACTAGGAAAAATGGAAAAATTTAAATCTAGCCCTCGCCTGCACTCGTCTTCACCCTAACCTCCTCCGTCCAAAGAGAAAAATATTGCCAAATTCATATTCTGCGCTCCCGAAAACATAAATTACGGTATATTACTCAAAAAATTACAAAATTAATATTTTTTCTGGTCCTGCACCTTCTCTCTAATATATAACTCAGGAAAATTGAAAAATTGACATTTTTTGAAATCTCTCCCCCATCCCCTGCCCTTCCATCCACGCAACTCTTCATTATTGAGAAAAAAATTGTCAGATTCGTATTCTACACACTCGAAAACGTAGATTTCGACAAATCACTCAAAAAAATTGTAAAATTTCAATTTTTCTAGCCAAAACCAACAGAATGTATATGTATAAATATTTATTACCAATCCGGTAGAATTACTACTAAATTGCGACTGTATGATCTAGGCCTGCACATTAAGGTATTTTGGCTACTGAATGAGGTAAAGTAGCTTTACTACTAATCTGCTACCAAAGGACTGTGGTAGTGATTCAGTAGCAAAAATACTGAATGAGGTAAAGTAGCTTTACTACTAATCTGCTACCAAAGGACTATGGTAGTGATTCAGTAGCAAAAATACTGAATGAGGTAAAGTAGATTTACTACTAATCTGCTACCAAAGGACTGGTAGTGATCAGTAGCAAAAAGACTGAAACGAGATGAAGTAGCTTTACTACCAATCTACTAACAAAAAAATTGTGTAAGAGGCGAAAAGTAGCTGTGCTACTAATTTTCTACCAAAAATTTACTCAAGAAAACTGATGGTAGCTTAGCTACGGTAGCTGCTACTAAAAATTGTTTGACGGGCAGGAGGCTGAGCCATTATTTCTCAAATCTGAGCAATTTTATGAAAAATTACATAGAAATATTCCCCAAAAAATTTTAGGCTCCCGCGACTTGGGGGAGAGGTTTAGCTATTGCTTCCCAAAATTTCAGTTTGGTGGCTGAATATTTTTCATTCACCTAATTGAAAATTTAAGTTAGGTAGATACAATTCCACTAGCTCCCCGATGTGTCGGGAGCTGAATTTCGTAAAAAAAATTACAAGATCACTTTTTGCTGAAAAAACCACGATCTTATTTACACTTTCAAGCGGTCCGTGATGGGGAGGGGGTGTAAACAATTCGAATGAAAAATTTGCTGGGCTAGTCGGATTCGTCACCTCAAAATGTGCACAGAAAATACCAAGTTTTTCAAAATTAGAATTTTGGGGCGGTTTTATAGTCGAAAAAACTCGATTTTTTGTCATTTTAACCAAAAATGTCCAACTTTGGGAAGCGATGGCTCAGTCCCCTAAGGTCGAGGGGGGCTAAAAAATTTTGGGGAGTACTTCTACACCTACAGAACCATTTACGTGAATTTGAGCGAAATCAGTGCAAAACAATTTTTTTCTTTCATAAGGGTCCACCTCCCCCCTCCCCCTCAAAAAGCAATAGGGGCTGGGGCGATGCGAATTTATCAAAGACTCTGGACATCATACAGAAGCTTTTCCAGCTATAAAATTGCGATTAACATGTTTGTCTTTTTTCAAAGTGTATTTCTCAAGTACTAGGTAAAACGACCGATTTATCGGTTTTTTGAACGTCACGCATAGGCCACCACTCGAAAAAATCTGAAAAAAATCCTAAGTAGTGTAAAATAGAGTGAGAAATATGAAAAAAAAAAATTATACCACCCGCCAAAACGGTGCCCCCAGGGCGATTTTAAACTTCCAAGGTCAAATTTAAAATCATTGTAGTGGTCAAAAAAATCTGAAAAAATTTCAGGATACTCCCCTCGAGTACCTCTGCCTACGTGCCAAGTTTGAAAAAAATCGGTTGAAAACTCGCGGAGATAGAATTTTTAGCGTGAAAATCACGTATTTTGAGGCCCCCCGCCCCCGCCGGGTTGTGTGGTAAAAATTCGTTTTTGCGCTCTAAAATCATCTACTACATAGACAAGTCGAATGGCATAAAAATTTTGTCAAAGTTCCACCAAGGGCCAAATGACCCCCAAATCACACCAGAGCCTTTTAAATAATCTATGGCAATTATCAATATCAATAAATTTCAGACTTCTCTGATTAAAATACTTGGTACCTAATTATTTTGAAGTTGAACGTATTTTTAACCGAAAATTATGTATAAGTTATAATATCACCGGCTCATCTTGATTCTGGATCGCATTCTGTCTTTATTGTCTGTATTTCAATACCTAACAATTGAAATGTCACGTGAAAGAAAGACAGAGGTCTTCACGTTTACCCATTCTACTCTCTTACACGTCGGTGAACACGCGCCACCCCTACCAGCGTACGTATATTTCATTCAGATAAAAAAATAATTGTTTTCATCCCTCAATCTTCTTATTACAAGAATTTCTAGTTTAACTAAACTAGGTTGGCAACATTACATTACTTCTGTAATGATTCCGTCGTTCATTGATGTTTGCACATGCATCCTTCAATGCTGTTAATGCGTCTTGTTTATTTCACAAGAATACCAGTTTTTCAGTCGGGCTTCGTTCCTAGAGCCTACCGAATCACTTTCAAAAAAAAACAAAAGTGAAATTTTTTTTATTTTTTATTAAAAAATGAAAAAAGAAAAATTTCCTCTTTTCCAAACTCGGATTTTTACAGAAACATTCATTTTTTTCTAAACTGAAATTCTCTCGAGATTTTTTCCAAATTTATATTTCTTTCTATTTTTTCCAATTTATAAAAATAAAAGCTGTTACCATTACCAATACAAATTTTAATTTAAATTTTAAAAAATCGTTTCAAATTTCAAAAAAGTGTTCAACATTTTGGACGTACAATTTTCTCATTTGATTGATGATGATATTGCGCCTGTATACCGTAGAATAACAGGGACAGGAAAAGAAAATACATGTATGTATTTTGATGTCAGTAAAATATTATTGGGATGGGAAAAAGTCGAACAAAATTTTCAGGACTGAAAACAAAATTAAGAGAAAATTTCAGAATTAGAAAAAAATACAAGGAAAATCTCAAGGTCGAAAAAAATTTAGAATCATTTCAGAGATAATTTTTAGATGAAATAAAAATAAGATGAGATTTGTTTTTTGACTAAAAATGTCAAAAGTTCAAAAAAATTAATTATGGTAAAAAAATTTCAAGAGTTTGAGAAAATTTTTAATGCAGTGTGTGAAAAATTTTTGTTTTTGCGAAAACGTTAACATTTCAAAATGGGAAAAAAATTCAAAGGATGTTTTGATTTGAACGTGATAAAAACTTGATAATAATTTCCAAAAACATTTATGCTATGCTATCTGGACTTGGAAAAAAATATGACTATAAGCGATCAATCAAATTGTTCAATTCTTTTAAAAATGTGTGTTTTTTTCATCTGATTGTTTCATTTGAAAAATTATTTTTCGTCATGGAGGGAGAAAAACGCTAGGTAAGTACTTCATTCTCTCTCGCGAATCGCTCGAGTGCTTAAATTCGCATTTTTCTCCCTCTACGACAAAAAATATCGTACAAATGCAACTCGGGAGATAAATGATTTTCGACAATTTTGAGATATTTCCCTCGCTTCATTTTGGCAATAAACCTCAAAATTCGTCGAAAATCACTTTATCTCTCTTGCTGCATAATAATATACTATTTTTTTGCTAATTACGAGAAAAAAAGTGAACGAATTCCAGCAAATCAAAATTTTTCGTTGAATTTTTTGATTACGTTTGACACTTGATCAATTTTTTGGCTCGGAGTAAATTTGTGGATACAAGAAAAAAAGAAATAGACCACACAAGTAGTGCGTAAAATTCCCTTTCCATACAGTAGAATCAATTTTTTTCTGAAAAAGAAACCTTTTGAGATATTTCAGTCGAAACTCGAAGCTCGATTTTTCATTTTCTTCAATATTGAAAATTAAAAATATCTCACTGAGGTTTGTAGTGTTGAGTAAAAAAATATTTGGACAAAAGTAAGTAACTACAATCATTCAAGTTCTGTACATTTTTTTGTATGATATTTCCTGTGCTCATAATTAAAAATGGTGTTATAACCAAAAAAAAAACTAAAAAACTAAATGTCTTGAAAAGAAAAAATGAGTAGAAAATAAACTGTAGTGTGTGAAATTTTAAAGTCAAATTTTGAACTTTTCGCAACAATATCTCGAAAATTTACGTAATATTACCTACTTGACAAAGTAACAAATTTTAGAGCTATTTTTCTAGAAATAGTTGATGTGGAGCCCCCTTTGATACAAATTTCTTATTTGAATGAAAAATTAGATCCTCAACTCCTCAAGTATCGATTCATCATTGAAGAATCATAAATTTGTATTTGTAACCTATTCAATTCCTCAAAAAATGAAGCGTCCGTTTAAAAAACAACCATAGTCCAGAATCTGTATATGAGAAAAGGGGCCCAAGTGTAACCTTTTTTTCGATACACCTATGTCCCCTTTCTCATATACAGATTCTGGACTATGGTTGTTTTTTAAACGGACGCTTCAAATGTATTCAATTAATAATCGTTACTTAGCCAAGGAATATTCCAGTATCGTTTATGAATACGGCCCTTGATTGCGTAAGATCCTTCAGTTTCCTTGAACTGGTGTCGAAAATTATCAAAAAATGTAAAACAAAATTTTCAATTTCAACTTAATAAAATTCAAATTAATTATGAAAATTCATAATTTTTCCTCCACGAATGAAGTGGCGCATCGTTAGTGTATCCCGCAAAATCGCGTAATGTCGGGCGTTCGCGTTCTGAAAGACTTGCATCTGTGGTGGGGCAACGTCGCTCGGCGTCGGCTACGGGCTCGCGTCGCTCGGCGACGGCTACGGGCCCGCGTCGCTCGGCGTCGGCTACGGGCTCGCGTCGCTCGGCGTCGGCTACGGGCTCGCGTCGCTCGGCGTCGGCTACGGGCTCGCGTCGCTCGGCGTCGGCTACGGGCTCGCGTCGCTCGGCGTCGGCTACAGGCCTGCGCGCTTGATGTTGCTGTGTAGTGGTGTTCACATTAGAACGATATATTTTCCATGCTTTTAGCTAGTTGGTGCTCTACTGTGTGAGGGTTTGGATCTATGCACTTCGTAACACATCGGAGAGTGCTCGGTACTTTTCGATTGACTTCAATAATAATTATTAATTACAATCGTGTCGTGTTCAAATTCTTCGGCACCGGTTTCCAATGCCGACGAAAAATAAATAAAACAATAGCAATTTGCGATTTAAATTTCAAAATTGAAATAAAAATAATACTAACCCAATATGTATTGGTAAACTGAATAATACTTATAATATAAGTATCTACTCAAAAATATACCCAGGAAAATTATAAAAGGATGGGATTTTTGTTCTCACATATTTTTTTTGGTTGATTATTGGAAGGGATATTCACAATATCTTCGTGAATCATGAAATTCCAAGCAAAATGAGCCCATGTTTTATATGAGCATATTTTTGCATATTTTTCGTCAAAAGCATAAAATTGGCATATTTTAGGTGATTTTACCGTTTTTTGAGTGGAATTCTGGATTGTGAGGATTTGTGAGGATAGCGACTAAAATTCTGACTTATGAGGATTTTGTGAGGGTGGCAGGTGAAATTCTGATTGTGAAGTTTTTATGAGTATATCGAGTGAAGTTCTGATTTGTGAGGGTATTGTGAGGGTTTTTTGAAGATACCAGTCAAATTCAGAATTGTGAGGATTTTGTGAAGATATCGGTAAAATTCTGATTTGTGTTGATTTTGTGAGGGTGGCAGGTGAAATTCCTAATTATGGGGGTTTGTGAGGATTTTGTGAGCATACTGGTGAAATTCGGAATTGAGCGGATTTTGTTAGGGTTTTGTGAGGATACCGATTAAATTCAGAATTGTGAGGATTTTGCAAGGGTAGCGAATAAAATTCTGAATTGTGAGGATTTGTGAGGATTTTGTGAGGGTGGCAGGTGTAATTCAGAATTGTGAAGATTTTGTGAGGATAGCGAGTGGAATTCCTTGATTATGAAGATTTGTGAGCATTGTGTGAGGATACCGAGTGATTTTCTGATTTTGTGAGGATATTGTGAGGATTTTGTGAGGATACCGATTAAATTCCGAATTGTGAGGATTGTGTGAGGGTAGCATGTGAAATTCTGATTTATGAGTATTAATTGTGAGGGTAGCGACTAAAATTCTGTATTGTGAGGATTTTGTGAGGATACCAGTGAAATTCAGAATTGTGAGGATTTTGTGAGGGTAGCGAGTGGAATTCTGGATTGTGAGGATTTTGTGGGGATACCGGTGAAATTTGGAATTGTGAGGATTTTGTGAGGGTAGCGGGGGGAATTCTGAATTGTGAGGATTTGTGAGGATTTGTGAGGATTTTATGAGGATACCAGTGAAATTTGGAATTGTGAGGATTTTGTGAGGATAGCGACTAAAATTATGATTATGAGGATTTGTAAGGGTTATGTGAGCATACTGGTAAAATTCGGAATTGAGAGGATTTTGTGAGGATTTTGTGAGGATACCGGTGAAATACCTGCTACCCCCACAAAATCCTCACAATTCCGAATTTTATCGGTATCCTCACAAAACCATCATAAAATCCTCTCAATTAAGAATTTTACCAGTGTGCTCACATAACCCTCACAAATCCTCATAATTAGGGATTTCACCTGTCACCATCACAAAATCCTCACAATATCCTCACAAAATCAGAAAATCACTCGATATACTAACAATATACTCATAGATCAGAATTTCACCTGCCACCCTTACAAATCAGAATTTTAGTCGCTACCCTCACAAAATCCTCACAATTCCTAATTTCATCGGTATCCTCAAAAAATCCTCACAAATCCTCACAACCCAGAATTCCACTCGTTACCGTCACAAAATCCTCACAATTCCGAATTTTATCGGTATCCTCACGAAATCCTCACAAAACCCTCTCAATTCCGAATTTTACCAGTATGCTCACATAACCCTCACAAATCCTCAAAATTAGGAATATCACCTGCCACCCTAACAAAATCCTCACAATATCCGAAAATCACTCGATATGCTCACAAAATACTCATAAATCAGAATTTCACCTGCCGCCCTCACATAATCCTCACAAATCAGAATTTTAGTCGGTACCCTCACAAAATCCTCACAATTCCAAATTTCACCGGTATATCCTCAAAAAATCCTCACAATCCAGAATTCCACTCGTTACTCTCACAAAATCCTCACAATTCCGAATTTCACTTGCTACCCTCACAAAATCCTCACAATTCCTAATTTCATCGGTATCCTCACAAAATCCTCACAATTCCGAATTTCATTGGTATCCTCACAAAACCCTCACAAAATCCGCTCAATTCCGAATTTTACCGGTACGCTCACAAAATCCTCACAAATCAGAATTTCACCTGCTACCCTCACAAACGTGGTGCCCTCACTAAATCCTCTCAATTTTGAAAATCATCTGTAACTAGGGTAAGACGTGAAAAAAATTCAAACCCCGCAAAAACCGTTGTTGAAAATATATGGTATGGTGGGACCCTCACAAATCCTCAAAATTCAGGAAATCGCCTGCAAATAAGGTACCTAAAGGTGAAAATTTAGCCATGTACCTAGCTACCTACTACATACGTATAATATAATTCTTTGATTTGTACATTCTACATTGTCTGTTTTACAATGTTTTTAACTTGCGTAGGTATAACTGTAAACATTCACATATGCCGGTATGTAAAAGTCTTACGATGTCGGTGGCGTCGTCAGATTGAAAATGGGGGGGGGGGGCACAAAAGGGGCCGCGCCGAGTGTTGGGTGTTGGGCAACTTCTTTCGTTTTTTTGAAGTGAAAAAGGGGGACTGATTTTTTTTTACCTGCTATAAATGCACATATTCAGTGGCGTTGGAAGCTTTTTTGAGAAGGTACAGAGAGGGTAGGTATTAGGTAAGTACCTATGAAGACTGGCGTAAAATTAAAACACGAGATTTGCTAGGTGCCCATTCCCGTTTTGAAAAAAATTCTATGCCTATACGATCAAAATTTTTATTTTACGGAAAATTTTACATACTTACGCGTGAAAAAACATGCATTGCACGAACTGAAATGGTTGTTGCCGTGGCTGTAGGTACAGTATGTCCCATTTAAAACGCAAAACAAAAATTCTAAAATCTATATTTCATAAGTTACAAAAAAAAATTTTTCCACATTTTAAAGTACATCATAAAAGGTGCTGAAAATGCCCGCCATACTCGGATTTGCTCAATAGGGCTCGTTCCTATAAGCTTATAAAGTCATTTTTTTACCATTTTTTGAGGTATTTTGTTGATTTCTTGTTATTTCTTCAAAAGACGAAAAATACTGATTTTTTTAGGATATTGACACTAGGAAACCTTTTTTGAAACAAGTAAATACGTTTGTTGAAGAAATTGGCAAAAAAAAAAATTCTGAGATGAGCTTGTAATGCTCCCTTGAAAAAACCACCTTTTTGCAAATGCAACCTGCGCGTGCATATCAGCCGTGGAATGAGAACCACTGCCGTTAGCGCGTTGAACGAACATGCGCTGCAACCAGCAGTGTCTACGGAACACGTTGACTCGTCGGAGCCCCGATGTCGCCGGATTGTTTCCGAGTTACGACTTTTACCCTCGGTTGCGTTTTATTTGGGACATACTGTATTTAGATTTGAAAAATTTCAAGTTTTCTTAACTTATTCGGAGGCGATGTTTATTTTATCTCCAATGAAAATACTTAAGAATTGACGACTTTGCGATCACTTTTGTACATATCCATGATGTCTCCAAGTATCCGGACTCGTAGTTGACTGGATACGAAGCGATCATTTGAACCGTATTATAATTACGTAGATAGAACATTCCAATCGATCGATGGTTAAATGAACATTCGTAATAATTATTTCATAAACAAAAATGAGAAAATCACATCGAGCACTATAAAACTTCTATCGGTATCGGTGTTTTACTCGTTAGGTGTCGAATGCGTACGCGTAAGTACGTACTCGTACATCTAAACTCTTCTCAGGGTCATCGCCCATCGTCGAGGTCAGGGGCGTGCACAGACATATTTTACCGGGCAAATGCCCGGTAAAATTTGGGGTGGTGGTATAGGCGAGTAGGGGGTGGTGGATGGGTTGGTGGTGGGTGGTTGAGGTGGTGGTTATGAAAGTTTGAAAGTTCGTTGAAAAATAAAAAGAAACGGAAATAAAAATTATTAGAGGTAGGTATAGATACGTAAGGTACCTACCTAATATGCAGTTGTTGCTTATTTTTACCGTCCTTCTAATCGCATTGTAGCAATTAGATTTTTGATTGAGATGTAGATCTAGGTATACCTACTTAGATGATTATTGATTTATACTTATTACCTGAGTTGAGAGGTGTCGGATGGTAAAAATGAATGAAAATTGAAAAGTTTGCGAAAGAAATTAAAAAGGCAAAAAAATTATTACAGATACAGATACCTAACATGGATTTGTTTCTTCATCCTTACTACCTATCCTTTTAATCGTATTTTATGTAACAAGTAAATTTCAGATTGAGATGTACCTAGGTGTAGATGGTGATTGATTTATAAATATGTATCACTGCACAAATGAAATCGTATGTGATGATGCATCATATGAAATGGGATTTCGGTTGGTCGGCCCTAGGCCAGTAACGTGCCGATATCAGAATATTGCGAGGGCAGAACCTTAAAATTTCCGACTCGTTTTCAATTAATTCCTCAGATCTAATCCTTACTTTATTACTAAAAACTATCAGGCGACAACTCAAAAAACTTTTCTATACTTTTTTCTATTTACTAACTAGTTGTAGTAAGTAGGTTGTTCTTTAGTAAATCAATTTTTTGAAAAAATTTTGGGAAATGAACTTTGAACATATTTTTCAGAGAAATAAATTTTGGATTTCTTTTCAGGATTTGAAAAATTGAACTGGGAAGATTTTAAAAATTATTACCTACATTTAAATTTTCACACTGCAAAATTTTATTGAAAAAATAACTTTCAAAATTTTCAAAAACTACCGGGGTTCACTATTTAAAAAAAAATTAGAATCGGTTATGGATTTATTAGACGTTTTTTGAAAAATTGATTTTAACAGAATTTGATTGTGATTTTCAAGTACATACATATAGTTTTAATAATTTACATGTAGGTATCAGAGACGAAACAATGGGGTGTGTAGGGAGTGGTTCAGCCTTACTCATATTTTCTCAAAAAGTTGGTAAATCACGTTGTAAATCGGTAAATTTTGTTGTAATTTGGCAAATTTTCTTTTAAAATCGGCAAATTTTAATGGGAACTGACATACTGAGGAAGTTCGAAAATTTTTGCTGAAAATCGAAAAATTTTTGAAAAGGTGTCGATTTAAAATTTAATTTGTTGACTTTTTCAGAAAATTTGCCGGGAAAATTGGCAGATTTACATCAAAATTTGACGACTTTTTTTAGTCATTTTCTCATTAGGTCGAAAAATTTTGAAAATTACAAATATTTACCACGTACTTAGTAAAATAAAACACAAAAAAAGTACGAAATTTCGTTAAAAAAAAACATTGAAGAGCACAAAATTTTTATTCCAAAGTATATAGAATTTTTTTCAAACAACAAACCATTAAAAAACGAATTATTTTCTTTCTGAAAATCATCATTTTTCAAATCTTAGCCCTCGCTTCGCTCGGGCGTATAAGTTTTGACATATATAAGTATGTCAGGGATAGGAGTTGAGGATTTCGCATCCCTTTCAATGCTAAAATATTGATTTAAAAAATGAAAAAATGTCAAATTTTGGATACATTTTTCTTGAAAAAATTTTCGCCCTCGCTTCGCTCGGGCTCAGTAACATTTACACAATTCGTTTTCAAAATTATGGTATGAACAATCTTTCCTTACAGCCCAGATATTGAATGTTTTCAAGTGAAAACAATTTACCTATATGCACTTTTTATTTATCATAAGACTTAGTGACAATCTCGAATCGAATTTTCAAAGTTTAAAAATTTTTTTCAAAGGAGAGGAGCACAATAAAGAATATCGTGTTTTTTGGAGATGAAAAAAATAACATGAAAAAAGCACGAAATATGAATAAAAAATTGCAGTTTCTGGATGCATTTTTCTTCAAAAATTTTCGCCCTCGCTTCGCTCGGACTCGATAAATTTACACAATTTGTTTTCTAATCAAGGGTCTTTGTGGCAATCTCAAAAAGAATTTTCAATTTTTTTTTTGATTTTTTAAAACATTAATTTTTTTAAAAACTATGAGTCGGCAAATTTCTTCTTTTTAAATTACATTGGTCGACAATTTTTTTTCACCCCCTCCCCAGGATTTTTGCCCAAATTTGGTCTCTAGTAGGTACTTCATCGTTTCTAGTTTTTCTCAAAATTGATTTTCAGATATATTTTAATTTGATTTTTCTATTTTGTTCAGTGAAATCATTGTTAAAACTCAAAATATTGCAAAAATTTAACTCCCGTAAAAAATCCAGTATTTTGACACCCATATTGCTTTTTTTGCTCTCATCAGTGAGGGGTGGTGGTGGGTGGGTGGCTAAAATTCCAAAAAATGCCCGGTAAAGTTCAAGCTCTCTGCACGCCCCTGGTCGAGGTTGTATTTTTTTAATCTGTTCAAGCGTTTTCGCTAAATACTCGTAATAACCATCACGCTACCGTGTTTACTGAAATTTTGTTGTATGTATTTACTTGCCTCTCCCCAGTGGGTGGGATTTTTCAACAAAAAAATATATAGTCTCAAAATTGTATTTGGGATGCTAAAAACCTAATTTTTAACACCAAACATGAACATTCTCAAAATTTTGAACTTCATTCTTCCCCTCCCCCTGACTGACGATTCAAAGTTGCAGATCGCGAAATTTCAATATTGCGAAATTTTTGCTGGCTTTGAATTCTTTATTTTTGCGCCGGATAATTTTACTTTTTTTTGGAATAAGATTTTCAAAATTTCCTCGATCAGTGTAGCCAATTGCAAATTGTGATAGTCAAATTAATGGAATTCGCGTTGATCTGAAAATGTAGTAGGTACCTAACTATATCTTATCCTTGGAGAATTTCACAATTTTTTTTGTTTTTTTCAATAATTTGAAAACAAATTGGGAAGAAAATTTTTCGTATCAGTGGAATTTTGAGGCTTGAAGTAAAATGATCGCGAAAAGAGTGTTTATCGAGGGATTTTGGTTCGCTGAATACGAATCTCCCGTTACTTTCGTGATTTAGTATTGCCTATCTGCATAAAACGCTCAAAATCTGAAAATTTTGCTGAAATAACGACATTTCTGTATGGTTTTTCGCAATTTTCAATGTGTAAAATTTTTTCTGGCCCTGAATTAATTATTTTTGCACCGGGTGATTATTTTACTATTTTATTTAATTTTTGAAGGAAATTGTTGATTCCTCAATCAGTGTAGCCAATTGGGAATTGTTATATTCAAATTTTGGTTTGATTAAGGTCATTTGGGGTAATTGTAAACATGGGATAATTGTAAACAATTCATGCTGTAAATACTTAAATGCATCTAGCAAGCTGGAGTTGCCAAAAATAAAAACTTTGAATAATTGGTCTTACTATAATAAAGAACTCCGGGTTCTTTGTGACAGCTGTGATGAAAAATTTCGCGATGAAAAAAACATGATATCAAATTTCGGTTTTCACACAATCTACGTAATCTTCAAAATTCGAGAAAAAATAAAGAAAAAAGTAAAAAAGTTGGTGTTTGATGCATTAATTTAGTTCTACGGACATTCAAAAATGATGAAATTCAATTCTTATATGATTTTTGAAGCTGAGAAATTAATTTTCTGCAGCATTCACAAATACCCATCAAATTTTTTGGGTGTGGGGTAATTGTAAACACATGTTATTTAAATGGGATTCACAAATTTAAACACAAAATATCATTTTTTTTGGTTTTGATTTCTTTTGATTTTTTTTTACAAGTTAGTTTTTCCACGCGTTTAAATATTTAATTTGTATAATTTTTTTTTTAAATTATGCAAATGTATGCATTTACATTTACCCCATCATTGTGGGGTAAATGTAAAAATTCTTGTCCAATTGTAAACGAAGTTCATAATTTCGGAATGAATAATCGAATCGATGAAAACAAACCGCCTTATTACTCCCCATACATTCAATGATGCATGGTCAAAATTTCAATCACTATCACTTTGCTTTCTTACTTACAGAATAAAACGAAAAAGAGTATCGCGAAATCGGTTTAATTTTCCGAAAAATTTACAATTACCCCAATTGACCTTACATAACTGGAAAGTTTGAATAAAAATGGACTATCAATTTTTAAGTACAACCCATGAAAAATTCTAAATCCAGCCTAAAATCCTTAGAATTACTCAGAAATTAAAATTATTGCGTTTGGCAGCACTGCCTAAAAATTCATTTTTTCTTAATGAAAAATCCGGAGTTTCGTGGTTTACAAGTGATTGCACTGATACGAAAAATTTTCTTCTCAATTTGTTTTCAAATTATTGAAAATAACAAAAAAAATTATGAAATTTTCCAAGGATAAGATATAGTTAGGTACTACATGTTCAGATCAACGCGAATTCCATTAACTTGACTATCACAATTTGCAATTGGCTACACTGATCGAGGAAATTTTGAAAATTTTCTTCAAAAATTTATTCCAAAAAAAAAGTAAAATTATCCGGTGCAAAAATAAAGAATTCCAAGCCAGCAAAAATTTTGCAAAATTGAAATTTCGCGATCTGCAACTTTTCGACCCCCTGGTAGCAGTCTGAGTTTTGATCCGAGAAGGATGGCAATGGTTCAGGGCTTCAGGGAGATGTAGAAACTCAAATCGCACCTTTTTACTGCTGTTCCATAATTTTCCAGCCACTTTAAGTAGCTACAAAACACAAAAAACCACGTTTTTTTCAAAAGGAGGTGCCCTTTTTACAACATGTACCGAAATTGGCGAGATTTAGCAAAAAAAAATATGTATAAATCCGAGAAGAAACATAAAATTTTACAAAATAATCACTTGGAAAATATTTTTTGACGAAAAAAAATTCAAAAAACTTTATCCACCGGCGAGATCCGAACCCGAGATATTCCGTATGAGCTGCCGCTCAAACCATGCAGCTACTTCACCTGCTTGCCGAAGAAGGTGTTTGACAAAGGTATACATGTCACTAAACTACCGGAAAACTACCCCCCCCACACGCGCGCACGCGTACATATACGCGGAAGTTTTGTTGGAAATAGAGGAAATAGATGTAACTCTATAAACTCTTTCATCGTAGACCGCGCAGAGGTTTTATGAATGAAAACAGTTGGTTACGGCGTGATACAACGCCACGCCCACAACTGCATAACGTACTCGACCTAACTAAAGCGAAGAGAGGAATGCGGTACTATTTCATCGATTTTTTTATATAGCAATTTCCAATTTCGTCCGATTTGGTCGCTTGAATTTTTAGCAATTTCGCGTCACTCGTCAGTTTTTTTTAAAACGAATGCTTAATACTCTTATTTGTAATGAAATTACGAAACTTTCCGTCGCTTACACCATACCTCCAGCTCATTTGGTTTTTGAATTATTTTAATTCAAAAATCGTCATCAGTTTTTCAAAAATAACTCAAAAACTAAAAAGGCTAAATGGTAGGTGTAAGTGGCGGAAATACTCTAAATTTTATGACCTTCAATCTGAGACCACTTCCAAGCCTGTAACTTCTTTAGTTTTCAAGTTATTTGCAAAAAAGAAAAAAAAAATCAAAATAATTTTAACTTTTTGGGTCCCAAATTTGAAAATTTTTGGATCCAAATGCTTCATGGCATATCTACACGTCAGAAAGAAAGTATTTCAAAAAAAATGAACAAAATCGGTCCATTGCGAGAGTCTGGAGTATTGGACATAGGTTTTGCTTCATTTCAAGGTCAAAAAATCATTTACAATGTAAATTAGTATCCCATTTCAATTATGTTTTCTTTACACTAGTTCGATTGCATACACTTTCATATTTATTGGAGTAAATTAGTGCTGCACAATTAATCGGATAAACCGGATAATTCGGAAAATCGGAATCGGAATCGGATAACCGAATTAATCCGATTGCATACTAGAAAAAAAGTTGTTCAAAAATATTCCACCAGAAAGGGAGAAACGAATAATCGGTTACGATTTCCGATTATCCGAATATACCGATTATCCGAATATCCCGAATAATCGGTATTTGTGCAGCACTAGAGTAAATCCTCCCTCCCACCACAATCATAGCTATTTATAGATTCCGATGACTATTCTATCCCTTCGTAGCTGATATCGAGATATTTCTGCTGGAAAAAAAATAGGTAATACCTCACGTTCAGTTTATTTGGTGCCGAATTATTCGCATTGTGTTACTTCTAACTTCCAGAAAACCGAATTACGTGTTTTTTTCGACGTAATATTCCATAACCTTCCTTAAAATTAACCGTAGAGACTAAAATTTTTGTTACAAATTTTTTTGGAATACCTTACTACTGTACATAGAAAAATTACATTTCACTGGTAAAATTTTAAGTACTTTTTGTTTCGTAGTTTCAATTCTTTCAAAAAATATCTAGTTATTGCAAATGTTTGAAAAATAGGGATTTTCACCCTTGTTTTCTGGCCAAAGAAATGGGAGGGTTTTTGAAAAAAAAACTTTCTGAGAACCATTTTAAAATTTTGAGGTCGTGCATTTTTTTCTCTTTTTAAACATGATCATCCCAAAAATTTTCGCCCTCGCTTTGTTCGGGTAATATTTTAGTCATTTTATTTTTTGAATAAACGTATAATTTTCTAAATACGAATCAATCTTTCAGAGGCGTACCTACGGGGGGAGGGGGGCTTGACGTCAGGAACTTACGTGAAAAAATATCTTCGTGGAGCATTAAAATTTAAATTTTT
This sequence comes from Pseudococcus viburni, assembly GCA_033439095.1. Lineage (NCBI taxonomy): Eukaryota > Metazoa > Arthropoda > Insecta > Hemiptera > Pseudococcidae > Pseudococcus > Pseudococcus viburni. Next base: position 28,922 of record JAVBJF010000458.1, read on the forward strand.
TTCAAAGCCTCGACCTCGCTTCGCCTGGGCATGGACGAAGTCATAGATAGGGATATATAAACTATTTGAATCAATTATGCAAAAATAGGCTCCTTTATGATATTCCATGTCTCCATACCCACTTTGGGATATATAAACTATTTGAATCAATTATGCAAAAATAGGCTCCTTTATGATATTCCAAGTCTCCATACCCACTTTGTACGTAAGTTGTTTGTTCTAAAATTACGTTTTCATCAAAGTTTTTTTCCTAAACATGCCATGCAAATCGCATAAGAACTTTATAACACCGTAACACCTCTGCGACTCTTTAGGTAGGGGAGGGGGAGTCGATCTCAACAAGAATTTTTAATTCCAACAGAAGTGAATAAATTTGTCTGTTCTTTGGCACAAAGTTACTTTTCATAGAGGCGTATTTACAATATTTTTTTCATCAATTTTGGTGCACTCCTTCATGAGGTTTTGGCCATTTGAAATTTTCAACTGTAAAAAAGACCTTAACAGTAAAGTTTGACTAATTTTTGTGTTTTTCTACGTAGATTTACGTTACGTATTTAGTTTTGGCGATTTCGGTGGCGCAAGGGCCAAAAATCGCGAAAAACCAAAAAATTCTACCATAAAAATAATATTTTAGTAAATTTTCTAGGAAAGCGGTGCTTTGCTTATAAAGCGTTTTTTCACGTTTAAAAACTTCAGATGGCCAAAAAAACGCGAAAGACCACACCAAAATGATGAAAAAATTATTATAAATCCACTTCCATGACATATTTCTGTTGAACTTAGAAATTCTTGAAAATAATGCTGTAAAATGGCCATAATTTGAAATAGGAGAGTAAGGGTCAATTTTTTTCCAGAATTTTTTATAATGAGGGACCCTCAATATAAAAAATTCTGGGAAACCCGCTCAAAAGGTGTTCCTCTTTGAGGGGTAGGATTTAATCCTAAATACTAACTGTCCTAACCTACACATCCTTCATAGGTACTGTACCAATTTAAAAAAAAATACGGTAAATTTATGAGGTAGCGACCGCTACCTCGGCTACCCTCTGCGGGCGCGCCTGTCTGCAGACCATAGTTTACGCCTTAACAAAATTACCAGTAATTCTTGCTTTGATTTCAACGTTTCTTAACTTACCTCAATTTCATTGTAAACCCAAATTTTTTTTATGCAAAATGTTCGCCGAAGCGAGACCTACGCGATGGTTTTTGTTAGAGGTCCCTATGTGCAGAATTCAGGGAGTACCAGGCGCGCCCAGGAGTTTGAAAAGTGGTGTGGCAACACTTATTAAGGGCCCCAAATTTTCGTCAAAGCCCCCCCCCCCCCTCAATTTTTATGGACTTGTTTTTTTCAACCGGGTCTGGCTTTTTATAAATTTGTCATCAGGAATTTCAATTTCAATTTTTATTCAAAAAACAACAGTTTGATATGATGCAATATGGGTATCAAAATCCTTGATTTTTTGCGGGAGTTGAATATTTGCAATATTTTGATTTTTAACGATGATTTCACTGAACAAAATAAAAAAAATCAAATTAAAATATATTTGAAAATCAATTTTGAGAAAAACTAGAAACGATAAAGTACCTACCAGGGACCAAATTTGGGCAAAAATCCTGCGGGGCGATAAAAATTGAGAATTTGCCGGCCAATATTATTTAAATAAAATAAATTTGCCGAATCCTAGTTTTTTAAAAAATAAAATGTTTAAAAATCGACAAATTTTTGAAAATTCTTTTGAATATTACCACGAAAACCCTAGATTAGAAAATAAATTGTGTAAATTTATCGAGCCCGAGCGAAGCGAGAGCGAAAATTTTTGAAGAAAAAAGAATCCAGAAATTAACATTTTTTAATTCATAATTCGTGTTTTTTTCGTGTTATTGTTTTCATTTCCAATAAACACGATTTCTTTATTGCGCTCCTCTCCTTTCAAAAAAATTTAAAAATTTTTGAAAATTCGATTTGAGATTATCCACCAAGTGCCATGATAAATAAAAAGTACATATAAATTTTTTTCACTTAAAAATATTCAATTGTCTGGACTGCAAGGGAAGAAGGTTCATACCATAATCTTGAAGATGAATTGCGTAAATTTACTGAGCCCGAACGAAGCGAGGGCGAAAATTTTTCAAGAAAAATGCATCTAAAAGTTGAAATTTTTTCATTTTTTTGATCAATATTTTAGCATTGAAAAAGATGCGAAATCCTCAACTCCTATCCCTGATATATATTTTGTAAACTTTATTCAACCGAGCAATGTGAGGGCTAAGATTTGAAAAATTAATGATTTTCAGAAAGAAAATGGAATTTTTGGTTGTGAGAGGGAACATATTCGGTGTCTTCTCAATTCGACTGCATATTCTGCTTATTATTAGATCCGTCTCTGCTATACATATGTACTTAGGCATATATTATTTTGAATGGAAATTTTGTTCATATTTTTACGTATTCCAAAGTAAAAATTGGGAGAGGTGTGGCGGCCGCCACACCGCCACACGTCGGTGGGCGCCCCTGGGGAGTACTTGGCAAAAAACATAAAAATTTCAACAAGTACCGCTTCACCTCGTAGGTTCACGTCACCCCGTTTTACTGTACAGCTCTCGTACATTTTTTACCATACATCTTGTACATTTTAGTTCACCCATTGCCATACATTTAAATTTTTTTACCTCTTAATAGATTCCACGTATTTGCAGAAGGAAACAGAGAGATTATTTCATACGACATCATAAGATTATCATTGTATCGATTGTTTAAATACTCTCGATACGTCCGATTTAATAAAATTACACCGCCGCGTCGTTAGTTAGTCTTGAACTTCTTATATTTCATAGTGGTCGGTTTTTATTGCTTTCGCGCCGTTCGCCCCCCCTGTCCACGGTATTATAACATAATTTTCGGTAGGATGGGTGCGACGAAACACGAGCCATTACGCGTTCAACTAGGTACATAGTATTAGATTCATTCCTGTGTCAACATTTACGCGAGGTAGTCAGTACGTAGGTCTAGTGCGAACATATTAGTTTTGATTATTTTAAAGATTCGCGGGTGATTAATTAATTGTTCAGTTTTGTGTTCCGTGTAGTTATATCCATTCGTGTGAATTTTTCTAAATGGATTTCAACAGGGTACCTGGACTTTTGGACGATATCGACAATTTGTGCCTTTCGGATCAATATACCATATTTATTGCTCTTCTAAGTAAACTCAAAAGAAAAGAATCTCAGCTCGCCGAACTTTGTGAAAATGTTCATTCTTTGGGTGAGTGTTTTCTTTTCTCCAACTTTCATTAGTTCGCATCGATTGTCGTTATTATACCTACAATGCCGTGCAAATTAACGTGGACAAGCAGTTTAGCGCATATGAAGTTGCGACTTCAAACCCTCGTAACTCCGGCAAAAATGAACGGTTTTGGCTCGTACTGGTCTCATTCGATTCTCTGGACTGTCTACTACAAAATAAGACGAGAACGACACCGGTAGCTTATTCCAATCTGAAGTTATTCCCGATTAAGTAAAAAAGAGGCGAAAGTGAGGATGTTCGAAGAGGTTCGCGAAAATTCAAATAACTTCGAACAAAAATAAGCTACCGGTGTCGTTTTGGTCTTATTTTGTAGTAGACAGTTCAACAAATCGAATGAGACCAATACGAGCCAAAACCGTTCATTTGTGTCAGTCTGACACTCGACGCAAGTTGCGATAGCGTAATGTTTTCTAGGTTTGCATTACGTACGCGTCGTCCACGATAATTTACTATTTTACCGAAACTTGCGACGAGTGCCAGACTGACACAAATGAACGGTTTTGGCTCGTATTGGTCTCATTCGATTTGTTGAACTGTCTACTACAAAATAAGACCAGATCGACACCGGTAGCTCATTTTTGTTCGAAGTTATTTGAATTTTCGCGAACCTCCTCGAACCTCCTCGAACCTCCTCGAACCTCCTCACTTTCGCCTCTTTTTTACTTAATCGGGAATAACTTCGGATTGGAATAAGCTACCGGTGTCGTTCTCGTCTTATTTTGTAGTAGACAATCCAAAGAATCGAATGAGACCAATACGAGCCAAAATCGTTCATTTTTGCTGCAGTTACGAGGGTTTGAAGTCTCAACTTCATATGCGCTAAACTGCTTGTCCACGTTAATTTGCACGGCACTGTACCTATGTACTTAAATACCTGTTGTTTTGTCGGCCTTCTTCCCCAGATTACTTGAAAGGACTGTTGAACTGTGAAAAAGAAACGGCCATTGATCGATTGTGCACAATTTTACCATTGATTAAACACCGACAAGTGGACGCGAAAAATTTGATAATGAAAATTTTACCAGTTCTGTTTTGTCATTCCACCTTGTACGATACCGAAATTGGAAAAATCTTCAAAATTATCGAAATTATCAAAGTTCATCCGGCATTCATCGAAGATCAAGGGTATGTAGATTGTATTAGGGACCTAATCTTTGAACAGTTGGAACCACCTGAGAATATGTATTTTTAATGAACTTTGTGTAAATGTTTATTGTGATCGATTTGTCGTAGGATATTCGCCCAATGGTTCGCCATTTTCAGAAAACGAATGATCAATGACGAAAAATTCCAGTACTGGGTTAGTTCGATATTAAGCAATAATCACTGCTTATTTTTCGTGTTAATGTTAATAACTTCTATGCATTTCTTAGGACGATTCATATGCGCAAAATTTGCCCCAACTCGACATGGTCATGGTGGCCAATTGGTGTCCATTTGGTACAACAATGGGATACGCGGACATTAAATTATTCAGAAGTAAACGAAAACCTTTTAATTGTATGACTCCCAAGTAAGTGCTGAATTATATGTATTTCAATATTTGATTTTGTTTATTAGCGGTTCTACGCTGGCTTCGAAGTTTGAAACTTCATAAGTACCTCTACTTCTTCGCATCTTTAAGTTTCGGTGAAATGATTTCCATTGAAGAAACGAACATAGAATATTTTATACGACGAAATGGCGTTTTTGATTATATAACGCCGGGTGCGCGAAACAAAATCGTAAGAGAAATAGAAAACTTGAGAGAACTATTCGCTAGAGAACTATTCGCTAGAGAACTATTCGCCAGAGAACTATTCGCTGTTGGCTATAATTCAGGTAATATTTTGTTTACGGTACCATATTTGTAGAGCTGTCGAGAGCGAGTGTGGTCTTATAGCCCATAGGAGAGAGAGAAATGCACTTTGAAAAAAGAAAAAAATGTTAATCGAAATTTTATTGCGTCAAAAGCTTCTATATGATGTCCAGAGTCTGTGGTAAAGTCGCACAGCCCCCACCCCTATTTCTTTTTGAGGGGGGTGGACCCCTTATGGGGGAGAAAATTGTTTTGCACCGATTTTGCTCAAATTCACGCGGAGGGTTATTTAGGTGTAGAAGTACTCCCTAAAAAAATTCGGCCCCCTCGACCTCAGGGGGCTGAGCCATCGCTTCCCAAAGTTGGACATTTTTGACTAAAATGACAAAAAACAGATTTTTTCGATTATAAAATTGCCCCAAAATTTTAATTTTGAAAAATTTCGTATTATCCGTATACATTTTGAAATGACGAATCCGACTAGCCTATCAATTTTTTCGTTCGAAGTGTTAAACCATCCCTACGGCCCCATTAAATGTGTGCAGATCGTGGTTTTTTCAGCAAAAAATGACCTCGTTACATAGCTATCCCAAAAATGATATTTCGCGTGAAAATGAAAATTTTATGACTTAAAACGTTCCATATGACGTCCGAAGTGAGTAGTGAAAACCCACCGCCCCTACCCCTCGTGCTTTCCGCAGGGGGGTAAAACGAAAGGGACTCTTTCCAAAAAATTATTTTTTCGCATCAATTTCGGTCAAATTCACTAGGTAAGTTATTCAGATGAAGTAGTATTCCTCGAAAAAATTTCAGTCCCCCCACACATCGGGGGGCCGAGCCATTGTTTCCTAAAGTTGAGCAGTTTTGTGAAAAATTACAAATTTCGCGAGAAAGTAAACATTTTTTACTATAAAATGATCCATATGATGACTATAGTGTGTGGTGAAAACGCACCGTCCCTACCCCTCGGACCTTCTAAAGGGGAGTGGGTTTATAAGGGGGCCAATTTCAAAAAATAATATTTTCGCACCGATTTCGCTCAAATTCACGTGGAGAGTTATTTAGGTGTAGAAGTACTCCCTAAAAAAATTTCAGCCCCCCTCGACCTCAGGGGGCTGAGCCATCGCTTCCCAAAGTTGGACATTTTTGACTAAGATGACAAAAAACAGTTTTTCGATTATAAAACCGCCCCAAAATTTCAATTTTGAAAAATTTTGTATTTTCTGTATACATTTTGAGATGAAGAATCCGACTAGCCCATCAACTTTTTTGTTCGAAGTGTTTATCCCCCTCCCCCCATGTCCCATAGATAGTGTACAGATCGTGGGATTTTCAGCAAAAAATGAACTCCTCGTTACAAGGCTGTCCCAAAAAAGATATTTCGCGAGAAAGTGAAAATTTTTTGGTATTTTGGGGCGGTTTTATAATCGAAAAACTCTGTTTTTTGTCATTTTAGTAAAAAATGTGACTTTGGGAAGCGATGGCTCTGCCCCCTGAGGTCGAGGGGGGCTGGAATTTTTTTAGGGAGTACTTCTACACCTAAATAACTTTCCGCGTGAATTTGAGTGAAATCGGTGTAAAACAATTTTCTCCCCCAAAAGGGCCCCCCCAAAGCAATAGGGGCGGGGGCGGTGTGACTTTACCACAGACTCTGGACATCATATAGAAGCTTTTGACGCAATAAAATTTCGATTAACATTTTTTTCTTTTTCAACCACTATTTTGATGCTATACTCCATGGGCTATTAGTGCAACGAAAATTCGCGCCCCTCAAAAATGTGGAAAATTAATTTTTCAGCGGTCTTTTGTAATGTTTTCGGTCTGCCCCTTTCTTTTGCTTCATCTTTTTCTCTAAGATCATTTTTTTTTTAATGGTACAGGCGGCTAAAGAAGGTGATTCGGCCATGAAAATCATTCCGATGCTCTCTACTTATTATGACGAAGACGATGAAGTAAGTCAATGGTGCCTTTTTAAATAATTAAAAGCAATTTGCAGGTATTTTTTTGTCAATGTTTTAATCGTACCTAACGATGTATTTTTTTACAGGATTCCTCGTTTAATTCACGATCTTTGATAGTTTAATGTAAATAGTTAAGTAATGAGTAAGTACCATTTTGATATTCCTTTTTTCCTTTGCACTATAATTTTTACCGGTTTAAAATGTTTCAATTAAGTGTGATTAAGTACTTACTATCTCTTAATTTTAAATCAGTCAAAATTGACTGATTTAAATCGACAAAATTGAGTCACTGTAGGAATCAGTGAGAAAATTTACTGATTCAATCAGTGAATTTTCATTATTGAATCAGTCAATTAATTTTTACTGATTCAATAATCAAAATTCACTATTTGAATCGCTAATTTTTCACTAATTAACAGGAGAATCAGTGGAATTTGACTGATTATCAGTGACTTGATTTTCTCTATTTCATCAGTCAATTTTGGCATTTTTGACTGATTCAAATTAAGAGAGTAGTATGTGCGAAAGTATTTACCTATTTTATTTTGTATATCTCAACTTTTAAGTGTACTATTTTTAGAATTTTAGTTAGGTAGGTACCGAATTCTTCATGCTCGCGTTGTTTTACCCAAAATACCATATTATTTGTATTAGTTTGATACTTTAGTAGTCCTGCTTGGTTTATATTTAAAATTTCATCCGTCCATATGTTATGAATTTTTTCTATTGTGACTTTTTTTTATTATTGCTTGTCATTTTCATTTTATTTATTAGCGTAAGTACGTGTATGATATTTTTTTTAGAGATTCAGTCCCTTCACCAAACATTAATTTTAATAAGTTTACTTATACCTATTTCTTCAGAAACAAAATTTTATACCCGAATCAAAAATTTATAGTACCTATCTAAACAGGTACTTACTACCTACTTAATATTAATTATGATTTGAAATAAATTTAGTGAGTTATAATTATTTAAAATAAAATTTTAGTTTAGAAATTAAATTAAATTATTATTATTTCATTGAATTTGTACATAACTTTTTTGAAATATACCTACTGCTCATAATTTGAAAATTTCCACCTTTTTGAAAAAGTGGTTCTCAATTTTTTTAAAAAAGTGGCGATCATCTACCTCTTTGCTACCGTTTCTTTTCATCATAAGTGTCCAGTCCACCGCAGCCAGTAGAAGCTATTAGTTTGAAAATTCAACATTCAATCTTTTATGAAAATTTCGGCTTCGTTTGAATAAACGTGATGTGAAAAAATAAAGATGTTCAATTCAGTTCCCCTGACACAAACCTTCCAAGTTCGAAGTTGGTTCTTGCAGCAGAGAACCTGTGGCGAGGAAGACAGACCACGTAAACGCTCGTGCATTAGATAAGAGAGACACCACTGTACAAATAATGCGGACAAATTCACACTTTACGCAGCAAATAATTCCGCCGGTATTGTAAAAATTCTCAGTAAGTACGTCGTTTCCGAGTATAAATTAAACCCAGCCTTAATACTCAGGATAAAGGATACTATGGTTTTTAACACCTTCGATAATTAATTCGCCTTTACAAAGTATAGTTTCGAGACGAACGTAGTGTGAGAACGATTCCCGCCTAATTTCAAAGACCAGTCGTGTTGCCCTACTCGGCGGAGTAATACAATTCGCCGGCCGGCTTCGTCACTGATTCCAAAACCCCGAGTAGACATTTGGGCATGGTGCTCTCGGCTACTTCCGAAGGTGTTCGTTTCACTTGTATTAATTTCTTCATTGTTTTTTACTTACGTCTACGACTCTACGTATGGTGACTTGAAAATAGTAATTAAATTATCAAATAAAGAAACGAGTGTACGAAAATTCAAGTCTTTTGGTACCAATACAAAAATTGAACAGATTATTACTGACATGAAATTATAAAAAATAAAATTGGCCATGCGCTAAGTCTTAAATGTAATATTTTAAGAATATAAGATTTTACTATTTTAGCAGGGTTTCAAAAACGTTATGAAAACGAAAACGGAAAACAGAAAAAAACGTTATTTTTCTAACATTTTACAAAAACGAAAAAAACGAAAACAAAATTTTACAAATGACGTTAAACGAAAAAAAAACAATTTCTTTTCGTTTTTAATTTTTTTTTCAACATTTTGGCAGCGAAAAGGTGATTTAAATTGATTTTCAAATCTATATATAGACCTGTGGTGGGATGATGGGATATAAATTTTTAAAATTAAATATTTAGGGCACAAAAAGCTCAAGATTTCGAGATTCCAGCTCTCAAAAATCAAGTGAAAAACAGTTGAAAGTCAATTTACAATGGCGAAATCTTAAAAAATTGGATTTTTCAATCATAAAAAAACTGAGATTTCATAGAGAAAGGAGAGACATAAAAATGAAAACTTGACCTGTCTTTATATTTTACGTTTCATGGGATAATGACTTGATGAAATAATGGCTGTTCATTTTTTATTCCAGTTTATGAAGAAATTCTTTAAAAAACACTACATTTTGCCCATTTCTTGCTCTTCTGATAAATTTTTTGACTTTTCATCGTTATATTTCATTACCACGTATTCACATTTTTACTTTCAAAAAAAAAATTCAAAAACGAAAAAAAACGTTTTTAAAAAACGAAAACATCATAATTTTATTAAAAACGAAAAGAGCAAAAACGAAAATCGAAATTGTAAAAACGAAAACAAAAACGAAAACGAAAACCCAAAAATTTAACGTTTTTGAAACTCTGGATTTTAGGACCAAAATAATCAAGTCTTTCAGTAGGTACCAATACAAAAATTAACGGATATAATTCAAACAAAATTATAAAAGATAAAATTGATCATATCATCTAATGCTTTGGGATAAAAAATAACCTTGAAAAGACTTACGTTAGTCATAAACTTAATATTTAAAAAAATGAGAATTTGAGGTTATACCTAATAATCATAGTAAAAAAACTAAAACTAATTGGTACATTTTGACAAACAAATAAAATAATAAATTTTATTTGTTTATTGTTTGTCAAAATGTAAGGTACCAAAATTTCTCTTTTTTTTTAAAAAAAATATTACGTTTAAGACGAATCACAGTGGTCCAGGTGAAAACTTTTGCTGGACAAAAATCAAATTGACCGATTGTGTCAAATTTTATGTGACACCATATGTTTTTTGACCCGCTGAACACAAATTTTTGGTCAGTTTTCAAATTTAACCCATCTATAGGCCCCAAATGGGCCCCAAAATTCAAAAAATGTTATTTTAAATCAAGTACCAATACAAATTATTAGAATTTGTGTTTTTTTAGAGTCGCTGAACACGAATTTTTAATCGATTTTCAAATCTGACCCCCCCCCCCACCCCTAGAGGTTTTAAAATGGGCCCCAAAATTCAAAAATTGGTTTTTAAAATCAAGCCTTAATACAAATGATGAGAATTTATGTTGTTGAGTCGCTGAACACGCATTTTTAATCAATTTTCAAAATTGACCCTCTGAAGGTCCCAAAACGGGCCCCAAAATTTAAAACTGAATTTTTTAAGTCAAGCACCAATACAAATGATCCGAATTTATGTTTTTAAGGCGCTGAACACGAATTTTTATTCAATTTTCAAATTTTACCTTCTAAAGGTCCGAAAATGGACCCCGAAATTCAAAAATTGATATTTGATTTTCAAAACGAGTGAAGAACCTTACCAAATGCTCAAAATCATCTGTTGATGCAAAAAATCGAAAAAAAAACTCAGAAAACAGATTAAACAAATCTCTATCTATCTATTTTTATTGATAAGTGGTACACTTTTTAAATTTCATTGTAGAGAAATGAATGTACCGATCACCGCACCGGTAGCATGTGCTGTATTTTATCTCTTTACAAAATAATGCGTAATCATTTTGATATGGCAACATGATAACGCGTCTCTACGGTGAAACTAAGCTGGATATAAGCTATTCGGAGTGTTTACAATTGAACTTGATAATTTTTTTGATAATTTTCGAACATCGAATTTTCCCATTTTTGTCCAGCAAAACCTTTCACCTGGACCACTGTGGCTCGTTCTTTCCAGTTCAGCTTCAGTCGCTCACTGCATAGATAAATAATATCAATAAATGAAAAAAAATTTACGTGAAAATTGAAGAAACTGAAAAAAATTTTGAAGGAAGAAATTTTAGAGTTGAGAAAAAATGTTTATTAAAGATGAAGAAATTAAAATTTCAAGAAAAAATTTCGAGAGCTGAAAAAAAATTCGAGAAAAAATGTACTTACTTAGTATTGAAAAATATGTTTAAGAAAAATGTCTGAAGTTGAAAAGTAGATATTATTTTGGGAAAAAATGCCGTAGTTGAAAAAATTTTAGACTCGAGGAAAAAATTTAAGGAAAAAATTTTCAGAGTCGAGAAAAAATTTTTGAGTTGGAAAATATTTTAAAGAAAAATTTCTTAGATATGATAAATATTTACAAAAAAAAGATATCGTAGTTCGCAGTTGATAAAAATCTCATGGAAGAGTGCATCAAATTTAATGACAAAATTATCATAAATACGCCTCTATGGGTCTCACTTTTGATGAAATTAAAAATTCTTGAAAATACTGCAATGATATGGCCACAGCGGAGGAGGTTGGGGGTTTAAAAATGTTTCCAGATTTTTTTCCCCAAAGGGATACCATATAGGGGATGTGAGATAAATCTAAAATCAAAGCCAGGGCCAAAAATGTCAAAATTCAGTCCTTATCAGGCCAAACCCGTTACGAAAAGTATCTCGCGCTGATCAAACGCCGCGCCGTCGAAAATCATGGATTCGGCGTGAATTCGGTGTGTGCCGAAAAAACGCCGCCGCGCTGAAGAAAAATAGGGCCACGCCACGCCGCCGCCGAGTAATTTGACATCGGCGTACATGTCTAGTTTTGAGGCAAAAAAATCTCACTCGTTCCGCGTTTTTGTGACGAAATTCATTAAAATATCGTTTTGCGACGAAACGCATTAAAAAAATCGTTTTTGGGCCCCCTTCCCTCCCAGGGACTGGAAACATCGGAAAATCCACATGAACTATCTCCTAGGGTCCTACCCTTGCCAATGACACCATTTTGACCCCCAATCCATCCACCCAATTTTTCTCCACGTTTTTCGCGTTTTTCTCAAAATGAGATTTTTGCAGTTAATGCGTTTCACCGAACACCTCCTCAAATATAGTTACAGCGATCGTTGATACATGGTTGGAAAGGTTGAAGTCTTGGCTACAATTTTGTAATATGTAGAAGTCACAAAGACTCATATCCTCGCTATAGTGGGGTATTCCATTGTTTTCCAGTCGTAATTAGGCGATAACAGTCGTTTGGATTCGGCAACATACGACCATCACACGTCACATCATCCTGTAAAATTATCATTTCACGTTCACCCTTATGCAGTTCCTGTCGCAGTTTTCAAATTTTTTGCCATGTAAAACTATTCGTAGCAGTGGCGGTTTTGGAAGGGAAAATCTGAGGAAGTCAAAAAATCAGTGTTGCTAGATCAGAAATTCAAAAAATCATTGTCTTTTTCTTCATAAAATTGCTAAAATTACACATGAAACTTATTTACATTCTAAAAAAAAGTTTTTGATTTTGACATTAAACTGAAAATTTAGCACAAAAATTATAAAATAATTTTTTTAGAAAAAATGGAAAAATTAATAAGTCCGCGCGGAGCAAGGGTGAAATTTTTTGTTGAGGTGAAATTTGTAATTTAAAATAAAAAAATCATTAAATCTACCAATTTTTTGACAATTACCACTCATTCACCATTGCGAAAATGAAAATACCTATGCAAAATCACTTTTTCTGGTGACAATTCACCACACCTAGAAATACTGCAAAAAGGTTTGAATAGAACACACCATCTCAAGTCGTCTCTCTTTTAGGGTGGAATTTTATTTAATTTGCTACATTTTTCTGGACACATTTACCAAAAAATGAAAGTTGAATAAAAATTCCAGTTTCAAAAAATTAAAGGAAGTCTGACTTCCTCGACTTCCCTTGGAAAACCGCCACTGATTCGTAGGAAGTCCATATTATATAATTTATCCATTTCTAAGATGAAAAATCGTTGCTCAATTTCGAACGCTTGAACCAAGATTTTTTTTCCACTCATTTCAAATGAGACGTTACCGAAAAACTAATGATCGTATCAAAATCATTCATAAACCAAATTGTAGCCAAGACATCAACCTTTCCAATTCTGTATCAACATCGCTGTAACTATACTTCTCTCCGAGTGAGAGCGAATTGCAACTTACTTTTGCTACAGCTCTCGTACATTTTTTTACCATAGGTTTAGGTACATATAGTGGTCGGTTTTTATTGCTTTCGCGCCGTTCGCCCCTCCTGTCCAGGACTAATTTTCGGTAGGATGGGTGCGACGAAACACGAGCCATTGCGTTCAACTACATAGTATTAGATTCATTCGTGTGTCAATATTTACGCGAGGTAGTCAGTACGTAGGTAGCTAGGTACGAGTGCGAATATATTAGTTTTGATCATTTTAAAGATTCGCGGGTGATTAATTAATTGTTCAGTTTTGTGTTCCGTATAGTTATATCCATTCGTGTGAATTTTTCTAAATGGATTTCAACAGGGTACCTGGAATTTTGAGCGATATCGACAATTTGAGCCTTTCGGATCAATATACGATATATATTGCTCTTCTAAGTAAACTCAGAAGAAAAAGAATCTCAGCTCGCCGAACTTTGTCGAAATGTTCATTCTTTCGGTGAGTGTTGTCTTTTTCTCCAACTTTCATTAGTTCGCATCGATTGTCGTTATTATACCTACCTATGTCGTACGGTGTGTCGTCTTGGTGTGTCGCGTTGGTGTGTCGTACAGCGTCGTATGGCGTCGTACTGCATCGTACTGCATCGTACTGTGTCTGTGTACTGCATTGTTGGTGTGTCGCGCTTGGTGTGTCGTACAACGTACAGCGTCGTACGGCGTCGTACAGCGTCTGTGTACTGCGTCCGCTGTACGACACAGTACGCAGTACACAGACACAGTACGATGCAGTACGACGCTGTACGTTGTACGACACACCAACAATGCAGTACACAGTACACAGACGTCGTACGACGCTGTACGACGCTGTACAACGCTGTACGCAGTACACAGACGTCGTACGACGCTGTACGACGCTGTACGCAGTACACAGACGTCGTACGACGCTGTACGCAGTACACAGACGTCAGTACGACGCTGTACGACGCTGTACAACGCTGTACGCAGTACACAGACGTCGTACGACGCTGTACGCAGTACACAGACGTCGTACGACGCTGTACGACGCTGTACAACGCTGTACGCAGTACACAGACGTCGTACGACGCTGTACGACACAGTACGTACAGTACACAGACACAGTACGATGCAGTACGACGCTATACGTTGTACGACACACCAACAATGCTGTACGCAGTACACAGACGTCGTACGACGCTGTACGACGCTGTACGCAGTACACAGACGTCGTACGACGCTGTACGACGCTGTACGCAGTACACAGACACAGACGATGCAGTACGACGCTGTACGTTGTACGACACTATATGTACACACCAACAATGCAGTACACTGTACACTAGGGTGGATCGCTAAAAAAAAAACATACCTCAGATTTCAACCAAATTCGCTGGGGTTGTTGGGTCATCATCGGAGACTACCCAAAAAAAAATTTGAGCCCCCTTAGGTGAAGAGGGAGGGAGCTAGGGGCTCTTAAAGGGCACCTCCTTTTGAAAAAAAACGCGGTTTTTTGTGTTTTTTTAGCTCGAAAATATGGTGTACGATTCACGAAAGAGCACTAAAAAGGTGCGATTTGAGTTTCTACACCCCCCTGAGCAATTGCCGCCCCTCGAAATGAAAACCCATTCTGATACCCGGGGGTCCAAAAGTTGCAGATCGCGAAATTTCAATGTTGTGAAATTGTATTTGGCCTCGAATTGATTACTTTGACACCGGACAATTTTATAATTTTTTTTCTAATTTTTTGAAAGAAAATTTTGAAAATTTTCTTCGATTATTGTGACCAACCGCAATTTGTAATATTCAAATTTATGGGATTCGCGTTGATCTGATCATGTATATCTAATGGGGGTGGATCGAAAAAAAAAACAAATCTTGGATTTTTTTGACCAAATTTGGTGGGGGGTTTTTACTTTGAGTGGGAGACTTCACAAAAAAATTTTGAGCCTCCGAGGGGCAGGGGAGGGGAGCAGGAGGTGCTCAAAGTGCACCTCCTTTTGAAAAAAACGCCGTTTTTTTGCGTTTTTTTAGCCAATCAAAATTGTGTGAGAAGCCTTAGTAAGACTTAAAAGATGCGAATTTGAGTTTCTACATCTCCCTAAACCATCGCAATCCTTCTCCGATCAAAACTCTGACTGTACCAGGGGGTTGAAAAGTTGCAGATTGCAATATTTCAATAATATGAAAATTATCACTAAGCTGGAATGATTTTTTTTTGTCATCGAGTAAGTGAACAAAAAATTTTTTCAACCACTAAAATTGAATTTTGAAAAAAAAATTGAAAATTTTGTACACCAGTGCAGCCACAGCAAATCATAAAATTCCAAAATACGGAATTTATATCGACTTTGAATTGATTATTTTTTTCGCCTGAAAATATTATGTATTTTTTTTCAATCACTGGAAGTATATTTCGAAAATTTTTTTCAAAAATTTTGTATGTCAGTGCAGCCAGTTGCAAATCGTGGCATGCTACACTACTATGGGGTTTACGTTGACCTCAAATTAATTTTTTTTATCGTTTGAAAATACACAATAATTTTGTTTTCAAATCATCAAAAATTAAAAATTAAAAAATTTTTCTTTGAAACATTTTGTACGTCAGTGCAACCAGTTGCTAATTGTGATATTCTGATATTATGAACTCGAATCCATTATTTTTTCGTCAAGTGATTGGACCAATTTTTTTCTCCCAATCAATAGAAAATACGTATCGAATTTGAGGACATCGGAACATCACAATTAGCAACTAGTCTTACTAAGGTTTCTCACCACAATTTTGATTGGCTAAAAAACGCAAAAAAACGGCGTTTTTTTCAAAAGGAGGTGCACTTTGAGCACCTCTTGCTCCCCTCCCCCTGCCCCTCGGAGGCTCAAAATTTTTTTGTGAAGTCTCCCACTCAAAGTAAACCACCCCACCAAATTTGGTCAAAATCCAAGATTTTTTTTTTTTTTTCGATCCACCCTATTAGAAATACATGATCAGATCAACGCGAATCCCATAAATTTGAATATTACAATTTGCGGTTGGTCACACTAATCGAAGAAAATTTTCAAAATTTTCTTCAAAAATTAGAAAAAAAAATTTATAAAATTGTCCGGTGTCAAAGTAATCAATTCAAGGCCAAATACAATTTCACAACATTGAAATTTCGCGATCTGCAACTTTTGGACCCCCGGGTAGCAGAATGGGTTTTCATTTTCGAGGAGCGGCAATTGCTCAGGGGGGTGTAGAAACTCAAATCGCCCCTTTTTTAGTGCTCTTTCGTGAATCGTACGCCATATTTTCGAGCTAAAAACACCAACAAAAAACCGCGTTTTTTTTTCAAAAGGAGGTGCCCTTTAAGAGCCCCTAGCTCCCCTCCCTCTTCACCTAGGGGACTCAAATTTTTTTGGGTAGTCTCCGATGATGACCAACAACCCAGCGAATTTGGTTGAAATCTGAGGTATGTTTTTTTTTTAGCGATCCACCCTACTGTACACAGACGTCGTCGACGTCTGTGTACTGTGTACTGCATTGTTGGTGTGTCGCGTTTTGGTGTGTCGCGTTGGTGTGTGTCGTACAGTGTCGTACAACGTACAGCATCGTACTGTGTCTGTGTACTGCGTACTGTGTCGTACAGCGTCGTACGATGTCTCTTCACCAAAACTGATTTCATACCCCTTAAATACCTGTTGTTTTTGTCGGCCTTTTTTTTCAGATTACTTGAAAGGACTGTTGAACTGTGAAAAAAGAACGGCCATTGATCGATTGTGCACAATTTTACCATTGATTAAACACCGACAAGTGGACGCGAAAAATTTGATAATGAAAAATTTTACCAGTTCTGTTTTGTTATTCCACCTTGTACGATACCGAAATTGGAACAAAATCTTCAAAATTATTGAAATCATCCAACTTCATCCAGCATTCATCGAAGATCAAGGGTATGTAGATTGTATTAGGGGACCTAATCTTTGAACAGTTGGAACCACTAGTACAGTCGCATAGTGAATTCCGCTCGATCGGAATGTTAAAAAAGCAATCTGATGATTGATCCCTAATCTAGACTGTATAATGTACAAATTTAGCTTGGGTGCCCCATTTTTTAACCCCCTCCCCTCCCGAGGATCCACCCCCTATTCAATTCTTAAAATCGTTGTAACTCCGAAATGATTTCATCCGATTTCGATTTTTTCGACTCTAAAGATAGTTAAAAGGATTCTGCACATTTTTTGTTATTACAAAAATTTTGAAAACTCCATAACCGGATCGTCAAATTTCCAAAAACAGTCATAAAATTATGTTCAATTTTCATTTTTTGCCATTTTCATCAAAAATAAACGAAATACAATGAAAACTTGTTATAAGAAAAGTTGTTTTTGGAATGGTAAAATGAGTGAGTATATGTAAGGTGTTTTTTCAAAAACTGCTCCCCTCCCCTCAGGGTCACCCCCCCCTTTCAAAAAATCCTTGTAACTCTGGCACATCTTATCTTGATTCCAATTCTTTAAATTCCGAATTGTGGCCGAAAGGGGTTCACACATTTTTTGTTATTATTATAAAATTTCGAAAACTGATCTTCCGAGTTGTCAACTTTCAAATAACGGACAAAAAAGTTTTTCACAATTTTCATTATAGGTGGGGGGGGGGGGGGGGGGGGTGGGGGGGGGGGGGGGGGGGGTTTTGGGAGCAGGCGCGCCCAGGAGTTTTGAAAAGTGGTGTGGCAAACACTTATTAAGGGCCCCAAATTTTTCGTCAAGCCCCCCCCCCCCTCAATTTTTATGGACTTGTTTTTTTCAACCGGGTCTGGCTTTTTATAAATTTGTCATCAGGAATTTCAATTTCAATTTTTATTCAAAAAACAACAGTTTGATATGATGCAATATGGGTATCAAAATCCTTGATTTTTTGCGGGAGTTGAATATTTGCAATATTTTGATTTTTAACGATGATTTCACTGAACAAAATAAAAAAAATCAAATTAAAATATATTTGAAAATCAATTTTGGGGAAAAACTAGAAACGATAAAGTTACCTACCAGGGACCCAAATTTGGGCAAAAATCCTGCGGGGCGATAAAAATTGAGAATTTTGCCGGCCAATATTATTTAAATAAAATAAATTTTTGCCGAATCCTAGTTTTTTAAAAAATAAAATGTTTAAAAATCGACAAATTTTTGAAAATTCTTTTGAATATTACCACGAAAAACCCTAGATTAGAAAATAAAAATTGTGTAAATTTATCGAGCCCGAGCGAAGCGAGAGCGAAAAAATTTTTGAAGAAAAAAGAATCCAGAAATTAACATTTTTTAATTCATAATTCGTGTTTTTTTCGTGTTATTGTTTTCATTTCCAATAAACACGATTTCTTTATTGCGCTCCTCTCCTTTCAAAAAAATTTAAAAAATTTTGAAAAATTCGATTTGAGATTATCCACCAAGTGCCATGATAAATAAAAAGTACATATAAATTTTTTTCACTTAAAAATATTCAATTGTCTGGACTGCAAGGGAAGAAGGTTCATACCATAATCTTGAAGATGAATTGCGTAAATTTACTGAGCCGAGCGAAGCGAGGGCGAAAATTTTTCAAGAAAAATGCATCTAAAAGTTGAAATTTTTTCATTTTTTGATCAATATTTTAGCATTGAAAAAGATGCGAAATCCTCAACTCCTATCCCTGATATATATTTTGTAAACTTTATTCAACCGAGCAAATGTGAGGGCTAAGATTGAAAAATTAATGATTTTCAGAAAGAAAATGGAATTTTTTGGTTGTGAGAGGGAACATATTCGGTGTCTTCTCAATTCGACTGCATATTTGCTTATTATTAGATCCGTCTCTGCTATACATATGTACTTAGGCATATATTATTTTGAATGGAAATTTGTTCCATATTTTTACGTATTCCAAAGTAAAAATTGGGAGAGGTGTGGCGGCCGCCACACCGCCACACGCGGTGGGCGCCCCTGGTTGGGAGATGATGAAATCGATTTTTTAGAGAGTGCACAGAGAATCCGTCATGTATAGCTGAATGTGAAATCTCAATTTCAGTCAGCCTTTATCGCCAAAAAATTGGAGATTCTAGAAATAAATTATTTCAAATGATTTTCTCGACAAAAGCATTCCTAAAAAAAAAAGTTACGGCTGACGAAATTTTTTTTTTTTGTTTCAAGAGATGACAAATCCAGGCAACAAATGTGCACCCCGACGACGACGACGATTTACCTTTAGGTCAAATTCTACTCAAATCTGAGCATTTATTTTTTGATTTCTGGGAACAATAGAAGAAGTTTGAATTTCAACTTCACTGAGTACCCAGCTACCTGTACCTACCATACCTGCAAGTATATTAGATACTGCCCAAAAACGAAGTTTTCTCGAAACCTAAAACACTTATCATTGGGATGCAGAAAACAAAATAGGTATGGGAAAAGGGGATGAAAATGTGTTCTGTAGCCTTGAGAAAACTCACCAACTTATCCAAAAAAATTTCGTCGATCCATCCAAAATCAGTACAGTAAATCAATTCAATGCAAAAAGCGTGAGAAATTGAAACGTCCAAAAATCCATCGGTTTAAATTACAAAGAAAGCTTTTCTGAACATAATAAAATGAAAAGAAATAAAAATCCACAAGGTAGTATTGAAAAAATGGGACAAAAAAATGAAAAAAAAAACTTTTCAGGATACAAACTTTTAAACGAGGAAATTTCAATTTGGAAAAAAGGTGAGTTTTCTCAAGGCTTACAGAACACATTTTCATCCCCTTTTTCCCCATACCTATTTTGTTTTACTGCATCCCAATGGAGTGTTTAGGTTCCGAGAAAAACTTCGTTTTTGGGCAGTATCTAATATACTGCAGGTATGGTAGGTACAGGTAGCTGGGTAATCATGAAGTTGAAATTCAAACTTCTTCTATTGTTCCCAGAAATCAAAAAATTAAATGCTCAGATTTGAGTAGAATTTGACCTAAAGGTAAATCGTTCGTCGTCGTCGGGGTGCACATTTGTTGCCTGTATTTGTCATCTCTTGAAACAAAAAAAAATTTCGTCAGCCGTAAACTTTTTTAGGAATGCTTTTGTCGAGAAATCATTTGAAATAATTTATTTTCTAGAATCATCCCAATTTTTTGGGCGATAAAGGCTGACTGAAATTGAGATTTCACATTCAGCTATACATGACGGATTCTCTGTGCACTCTCTAAAAAATCGATTTCATCATCTCCCAACCCCCCCCCCCCCCCCCACCTATAATGAAAATTGTGAAAACCTTTTTGTCCGTTATTTGAAAGTTGACAACTCGGAAGATCAGTTTTTTCGAAATTTTAATAATAACAAAAAATGTGTGAACAGAGGCGTGACGAAGCATTATTTTCTGGGGGGGGTGAAGCTCAATTTTCCCAACTATTTTTTCCTAACTTCCCCAAAAAAAATTCCCAACTAGGTAATTTTTTATCGTGGGCTGCCCAGGGCTTGTTGTGAAAAAAAAAACAAATAAACACACTTGACAAAATTTCAAATTTCCAAACTTTGAATGCAGCCTTGAGAGGCAGTGATATGGACAGAGACGAAACTTAGGCAAAAGTCTGAATGGGTGAAAATTAAAGAATTTTGCTAGTTACATTTTCCAAAAAGGGAACTTTTCATAAATTGCACGCAAGCCATTGCAATTTTTTACCGTTGTTTCAGTAAATAAAAAAAATCTAGGTTTAGACTAGGTAACATAATGTATTGATTAATTGAATGATGGAAATGCAGAACGTACTAAGTGCCATTTTACGTAACTGAGATTTGCAAAAGTTGCTGGACGGATATGGAGGGTCAGAAGCACTCAGAAGGGAACCTAAACTAGGTTTTTGTTAAGTTTGAACATTCAGAATGTTCAAACTTAAAAAAAAATCTAGTTCAGGGTTCTTTTCTGATCCTCATATCCATCTCACAACTGTTGCAAATCTCAATTACATAAATGGCACTTGGTACGTTCTGCATTTCCATCATTCAATTATTTTGTAAGATTTTACAGATTTAATAATGTGTTTGAGCCCGAGCGAAGCGAGGGCAAATTTTTTTAGCGACAAAATAGACTTTCAAAAATTGAAAATTCAACACACTTCTCTCATTGAGATTTTCCAAAATGTGACCAATACTTTCGAATTCTTCTCTATTTCCTGCTTTCTGTTTTCAACATCGTGGTCACTGACTCACAACAAATAGAAAAACAATTTGCAAGATATGGAACGTAATATTTAACCCGAGCGAAGCGAGGGCAATTATTTTTTTTTTTGAAAAATGTATGATAAAATAAGCAAAAGAACCACTATTCTGAATTCCTTCTTAAAGATTTTTGAAAAGCGTGTCTTGAAAAAAAACAAGGGGTTCAATAGTGATCATTGGCGAAAAAGGGTGGCTTTTAGTGACTAAGCGTGAAAATAGGGGACAGCCATTTAAAAGCTGAATCTCTGTCTGAGGCCTGTTAAAACCAATAATAAATGAGAAGGAAATTTTTTTTCCCCTTCAAAAAGTATTCAATATTGTCTGAGATAGAAGATGAGAGGTGTTCATATCATTGTAAGTAGCGAGGGCGAAAATTTTTGAAGAAAAAAGTATATACAAAATCTGAAATTTTTTCATTTTTCAAATTAATAGGTGAAGTCCCTCAACTCATATTCTTAAGTAATTACATTGGTTTGCTTAGGTGTTGGTATATGCCCGAGCGAAGCGAGGGCTAAATTGGAAAAGTTAGTGATTTTTTAAAACAAAAATAATTATTTTTCAATAGATTATTCTTTTGAAAATTTCTATTACTTCCATATAAAAAATTTGTGATTTTAAATGTTTTTTTAAAACGAAATTTTAGCTATTTTACACAATTTGCAATCACTTTTTCGAATTTCAAGTTTTTTCAACGTTCCCAAGTAAGTACAACTTTCAAAAACTTGGGAATTGTTAATTTTTTGCATCTAAACTTGAGAGAATTGGAATAAGTTGGGAAAAAAGTTTTGGGAATCCCAAATTCACACAATTTTCCAAGTCAAAATTAGGGATTGTGATATTCTCAATTTTTTCAGCTTTCCCAATCCAAACTTCAAAAAGGTTGGGGACCAATTTTTGAAAAAAGTTAAAATCTCAATTGTACCCAATTTTCCCTAAACTTTTGATTAGGGGATTGTGATTTTCTTAAATTTTTCGACTTTCAAAAATTCAAACTGCGGAAAAGTTGGGACAAGTCCCCAACTTTTCCCCATTTTCCCCACTTTTCCTGATTTCCCAACTTTTCTCAACTTTGGAATCGTCTGGGGGGGTGACGCACCCCCCCACACCCCCCCCGTTAGTCACGCCTCTGTGTGGTGAACCCCTTTTCGGCCACAATTCGGAATTTAAAGAATTGGAATCAGATAAGATGTGCCAGAGTTTACAAGGATTTTTGAAAGGAGGGGGGTGGACCCTGAGGGGAGGGGAGCAGTTTTTGAAAAAAAACCTTACATATACTCACTCATTTTTACCATTCCAAACAACTTTTCTTATAACAAGTTTCATTGTAGTTCGTTTATTTTTGATGAAATTGGCAAAAATGAAAAATTTGAACAATAATTTATGACTGTTTTTGGAAATTTTGACGATCCGGTAATGGGTTTTTCAAATTTTTGTAATAACAAAAAAAAATGTGCAGAATCCTTTTGAATATCTTTAGAGTCGAAAAAAATCGAAATCGGATGAAATCATTCGGAGTTAGAACGATTTTTAAGAATAGGGGGATGAATCCTCGGGAGGGGAGGGGGTTAAAAAAAATGGCACCCAAGCTAAATTTGTTCATTATACAGTCCTAGATTAGGGATCAATCATCAAATTGCTTTTAACATTCCCCGATCGAGCGGAACATCCTATTTTTTACATAATGCGACTGTACTACACCTGAGAATATGTATTTTTCATGAACTTTTTGTCAATGTTTATTGTGATCGATTTTGTCGTAGGGTATTCGCGCGCCCAATGGATCGAAATTTTCAGAAAAAGAATGTTCAATGACGAAAGATTCCACTACGAGGTTAGTTTTCGATATTAAGCAATAATTACTGCTTATTCTTCGTGTTAAGGGGGTATGAAATCAGTTTTGGTGAAGAAATCCAAAATTGAGTTGTGTAAGTTTAATTTCGGAATTATGAACTAAATTTTGAAATCCCCTCGTTAAAGTGTGGCTCAAGGTTGACTCTAGTTACCCTCCAAATTTCAGCCTTCACCTCATCTGGTAATCGGGAGAAAAGGGAACATGAAAAATACATGTAAAAAAACCTGGCATTCATACCCCCCCCCCCCCCCTAATGTTTAATAACTTCTATGCATTTCTTAGGAAGAGTCATGTGCGCAAAATTTACCTCAACTTGTGGTTCCCGATTGGTGTCCCGTTTGGTAGAACAATGGGATACGCTAACGTTGAATTATTAAGAAGTAAACAAAAACCTTTTAAATATATGAATCTCGCGAGAACTGAATTATATGTATATTTCAATATGCTGCATTTTGTTTATTAGTGGTTCTACGTTGGCTTCGGAGTTTGAGGCTTCATAAGTATCTCTACTTCTTCGCATCTTTAAGTTACGCTGAAATGATTTCCATTGAAGAACGAACATAGAATATATTTATACGACGAAATGGCGTTTTTGATTATAAACGCTGGGTGCGCGAAACAAAATCGAAAGAGAAATAGAAGACTTGAGAAAAACGACCAGATCGATTGTTGGGTATTATTTTCAGGTAATCATCATCATCATATATATATGTATATTAAAAGAATTGTCCCGAAAAAACCTTGTGACAGTTCGCCAGCCAAACCGCTCGACCGTTTTTTCGTCATTCTTTTTTTTAAAACGTTCCTACCGTTACGTGTAGATTTGTCATAAAAAAAAATTCAAAAAAAAATATTTAGGGTACAAAAAATTAAAAAAACACCTTTTCAATACCTGTATTAAACTCAACGTGAACTCAACGTCAATTCAACGCGCGAGAAACGCAGCCGCAGCGACGGCAACGTGTTCGTAGGCCGCTTGCGGCCGCTTGAGACTTGGTTGTGGCTATAGTCGTAGTACGTTTCAGCTCAAAGGTTTATTCCTTTCGGCTACACTTTTTTACACTTCGTGTAATTAGTGTACCATGAACAGGAAAACTTGAACTGGTGACAACTGGTCACCAGTTCAAGATTTCCTTTTTTTTTAACGACGTTCCACCACTTCGATATTTTTGAAATTTTTATGGTATATTTATGGATAAATAACACGTTTTTGAGAAAAAATTCCGCGATACCTTTGACTATTTTTTCCAAAATGGCGGCTCAAAATTTTTAAATCGTCATAACTCGGCAAAATTTGCCCCTTCCAAATTTTTTTGGGGATTTTTTCCTTTTACCTTCTAGAATCGGTCAAAAGAAACGCGAATCTCTATCTACATTTGGCGAAAAATGAAACAATAAATAAAAAAATATATTTCTTAGCCCCTCCCCCCGAAAATACTTGCGCTAGGGGTTCAAAATTTTTTATTAAATTTTTGCTCATCATGGGTTGACCTTTTGGGGTAGGAGCGATCGAAAATCGAGGTTTATTGGTTGATTTTTGGTTTTTGGGGGACAGATTCACTATACTTAACCGGCTATACCCTTTGGAAAGATTTCAACATGGTGTTGAAATGTGGTATTATTAAAGTGAAAACCACAAAGAAGCGAAATAAAAATCCAAGCACACAAACAAAACTTTTTCAGTATAAATCGTTACTTAGCTTATGAATTATTATTAATTAATAATAAATAAAAAAATGTGAGAGTATTTCTGTATAAAAATGCAACAAACATTGAGATCGTATTCGTATTATAAAAAAGGAAACATCCTTCATTATCATTTGAATTTCACGGCCCCTTTTGTGTCCCCACCCCAATTTTTGATTCAATTGACGCCTCTGACACATAGAGACGGAGAAAAAAATTTAAAATTTACGAAATACTTACTTAATCACAGAAAACCAAAAACTCAGGCAATTGAAATGAAATCGCGTAAAACATGTACATCTTCTGAATTTTTTTACGTGCGTACGTAGGACGTACGCGTATATGTACGCGCGCGCATGGGGAGGTAGTTTTCGGTAGTGTAGTGACATTTAGATACCATTGTCAAACGTTACTCAGCATGCAGCACTGCACTAGTTGCTCCGCGTTGCTCCGTGGTTAAGTAGCGGACCCACATCCCGGAGGTACCGGGTTCGGGTCCCTCTGACGGAAGATTTTTTTGAAATTTTTTTCCCATCAAATTGTTTTTATGAGTTATTTTTTTGCAAACATTTTATTTTTTTACTTAATTTAATCCTTGAAATTTTTAAGATTTAACTACGGGAAAAATTCTAGCCAGATTTTTTTTCGTGTCTTTTGTTCATAATGGCCCACTAAACAACATAATAAGATGTCCACCCCCAGAAGCGACCGCTACCCCTAAGGGAGGGGAAAGTGTTTGCTGAAAACCGGTTTTTCGCGAATATGTCCTCCAGTAAACCGTAATTCGGCATGAAAGTCTGACGTCACATTTACCCACTACAAATGCAACATTATTAGTTTGTGTACTTTTTTCAAAAGGGGATTGCGAAAAAATTAGCATTGCTGCATTGCTTCTTATGGGAGGTTTATAGTTTTTCTAATTTTTTTCATTTCTGATGTGTGTAATTCTTTTTTGTTTTGACAATTTTGACTAGTTTGATAGCTTAACTCGTTAAAATTCAAAATCAAAAAATAAAAATTCAACACATCAAAACCGAGAAAAATTGAAAAACGAAAGAACTCCCATAAGAATCAATGTTAATTTTTTCGTCGATCCCCCTTTTGAAAAAGTACACAAATTGGCACATGAACTGATATTTGCATTGTGGTGGGGCGATGACGTCAAGACTTTTATGCCGAATTATGAAAAATGGTTTGAAATAGTGTTCTACGGTCAATGTCCTATTAGAAAGGAATTTTTTTCAAAAAAAACACTTACTTTGCCTGAAATTTAAGGGTAAAAAACACCAATTTTTCAAAACTAGGCAGTATTTTTTGAAAAAAATCGAAATTTTGAAAATATTTCCTCAAATATGCCTCAAAGTTGGAAAATGTTTACGAAATCGTGTTCTACGAGTAATTTCTTATCAGAAGGGTTATTTTTTTTTTTTTTCAAAAACAACCACTTCTTTGCCCAAAAATTAAGGGTGTAAACGCCTATTTTTCCGATACTTACAGTAGGCATTTTTTGAAATAATCGAAATTACGAGGCAGAAAGCACCGAAAATTTTACCAGTGAAACGACATTATTTTATAAATTTTTATAAATACTAGTGGGACATTCCAGAAAAAAGACCCAGCAAAATTTCAACCCCTAATACGGCTAATAATATAAAACGTCGGAACGTCGCATTAAGCTCTAATCGTTTGGTGGTATTGTATTTTTTTGTACACCCCCCTCCTTAAAGTTCGTAAAAAATGAGGAAATTTGTGAAAATGGGGGGGGGGGCTACTTGGAAAATTTGGGGTATTCGTCGTTGACTCAGGGGGTTCGCAGCACCCCTGATTGGCGCGATGATGAAGTTCACTTTACATCACACCAGGTTGCACTGTTGTTGTGCTAAAGATGATGATGAAAAAGAAAAAGAAGATCCGGGGTGATTTTAATAGGGTTAAAAATCAGAAATGTGTGGCAATTGGAAATAGGTGCAAGTGTTAAAACACTTAAAACAATGCAATACAATGTTTTTTTAAATTGATGATAGCTCGCGGAACTAATTTCAACATGTTCAAACGCGCGACCTTCCCCTCACTCTTCTTAACACATGGTCCCATACCCATACGCGCATGCGCAAACACTACCAGAGGAACATGCTATGAAGTTGAAATGAGTTATGTCATGAGACGGCATTTAGCCAAAGTTTTGATCATTTTATAAGAAATTTTTACGTTAGCAGAGTAATACTTGAATTTTTTTTTTGAAAATTTGAAGTGTAAGCTCAGCTTACAAGCATACTCGCTACCCCCCCCCCCCCCCCCGCCGCTAGTACGAATAAAGCACGCGGAAATCTTCAGTGCAGCAACCATTCCATAACTTATTTCGCACCCATTACACACTCTTGGTAAAGACTTGGCGTATGTACAATGCAGAATACGTAGGTATTTTGTACCATAAAAATGACATTGCATGTATTAATTAGTTAGATGTGTTTAAATATTTTTATTATATTAAGTATTATCTAGTTAAAAAAACGTAAAAAAATTAATACCTTTTCTTGTTACACGAAGATGCCAAAGGCCAAACTAAGTAATAGGTATGTGTTGTATTTTTTTTCGACAAAAAAATGGACAAAATCTAAACCAAGTTCGATGCAAATGAAAATTCAATTCACAATCTACATAAATTAATATTATTTGACTGTTTTATGTCAACAAAGTTGTAGATCGTGATTGAATTTTCATTTGCATCGAATTTGGTTTAGATTTTGTCCATCATTTTTTGAAAAAAAAAATACAACACATACGTCGTTTAGAATCTTCGCGTAACAAGAAAAAGTATTAATTTTTCTACGCTTTTTTAAATAGATACCTAATAATATAATGAAAATATTTAAACACATCTAACTAATTATTACAATGTCATTTTTATGATACAAAATATCTACCGTAACTTGGGGTGAATAGAATCAGTGGGGGTGAATAGAATCAAAAAAGTTTTAAACATGCATATCTCAGCTCCATATCGCTCTATCGGTCCGATTCCAACGGCTATGTGAGGAGAGACCAGTATGTAATCAGTAGAGTCGATTTCCAGAAAGTTATATTGACGCCCATGCCCACAGCTTATCATCTAGTGTTGTCACTGCTAGGTGACACGCCGATGTCCAATTCAGAACTTGTTCCACCACGTTGCTGCTTTTAGAGCTACGATTTTCGTTTTTGCGCTAATCGTTAGTAAATTTATTCCCAAATCTTTTGTGATGATTGAATGCATAATATTTATTACTGTGAATTTTTTACGATTTTTTTTCCATCACAAGTTGAGTAAGTCAAAAAAAATGGGGTGAATAGAATCACAGAAAAAATTCAGTTTTTCAACATTCTATTATTGATATAGCTTCAAAGAAAGTGGCCCTAGTGAATGTACATTAGTCACTCATCACAATGCCGTTGGAATCAGACTGTTCAAGCGATTAGGAGCTGAGATATGCGCTTCCAAAAATTTTTTGATCATATTCTCAATTTATTTTAAACTTTTTTTCGCTTGTTTTTTTTAGAAAAATGTTTCATTTCAAAAGCTATGCGTTTGAAGCTTTTTTACCGCGGTTTTTTCACAGGTTCTATTCAAATATGATTATTTAAAAATTTAAAGTGAATTTCCTCACCCAGAGTCGATTACAGTGGGCTGAAAATAGAAAATAAGATAAGTGATTCTATTCACCCCAACTGACGTACCAATAGAATCAGCATTTTCAATAATTTATATAAAATTGTGGTTAAGGCAGTGGGAGTGGACAATTAAATAGGCTGAAAGATCAACCAATTGTACACATTTCTTTTTTTTTTGAATCACATTTTTTCAGCAACTTTAAGCAAAGTTATGAGCATTTAAAAAAAAAGGGGGCCAAAAATTGATTCTATTCACCCCGACTTACGGTACGTATTCTGCATAATGTACGCCAAGACTTTACCAAGAGTGTGTAATGGGTGCGAAATAAGTTATGGAATGGTGGCTGCACTGAAGATTTCCGCGTGCTTTATTCGTACTAGCACATTGGCCACTGTCCAGCCATAAACAAACGTGGATTTTACACCTACATTTACGTTGCATTGCATGCACTTCATTAGCAACAAAAAAAAGGTCATCACTAAAAGTGAGATTTATTATATCTGACCTTGAAATTGATTAACATGGATTGAGGGACTCGCATTTTCTAGGAAACCCCATTTTGAGCTCCTCACCCCCCCCCCCAATTTCGAGTCAATATAAGGTAGGCAATATGGGTTTCGATTTCGCATAAGTCGAACCTTCTGAGTAGGTACAAATATGATATCAAATGTACAGTTGAGCCTCACGTGTCTCATTTTAAGGGAGAATACCTACAAATCATATATGTACTAAAATTACTGAAGTATTGGATTGGAGCTCCCCTCCCCCTCAAATGAGTTTGAGAAGAATCCGGATCAAACACAGTTTTTGAGTAAGAATCATACCACAAAATTGGAAAATTCTCTCTTTTTTGCACCTTACCTAACCTTTAAATTATATAATATTGGTGCATATCTATAGATAAGTTTTTTGCATGACTATCGCGTGTTATTATTATTCAATTTCTTAGAGATGTTTTGATTGAAAAATCGTATGAGACATTCTCAGAAGCTAATTGCATATTTGATTTCATATTCGTACTCAGGATGTTGGACTTATGCGAAATCAACACCCATATTGCCTAATTGACTTAAAATGGGGAGGGGGCAGAATGAGGTTCTGAGAGTTCGAGTCCCTCGATTATGGTTTTATATCGACTTTTAGGAATGAACTCTTTTTTTAGTTTTTTTGTTGCTACTGAAGATCGTGCAACATATTTTTTTATTGCTCTAGACGTCAATATTTTGTTTTTTTGACGAACTTTCACCACTTCGAAATTTTAAAATTTTCGTAGTGTATTACTTATGTGTAAGTGGCATTTAATTTGCGGGAAAAAAATTCCATTTCACCTTTGACCCTTCATTACAAAAGAGGGGGTCAACATTTTCAAAAGGGTGTAACTCGGCAAAAAATTGTCTAAAAATTTGAAAAAAAATGAAGCTTCTTATCTAAAAAAAAATATACATTTGTATTTGACGAAAAATGAGAGAATTATGAAAGAAAACGCACATTTTGGCCCCTCTTCCCAATATACTAGAGCTAAGGGTTCAAAATAGTTGAAAATGTCATAGGAAGACGTGCGTGACTCGCTTGGCTCTCGTCGCAAAGAGAGGTAGGTAGGAGAGGTGGGTGTGCAGGGAACGTACAACGTAGTCCCTATATTCCCTATCGAGTATCCATAGGTAGCGAACGAATACTCCGTGTTCATTCATAGCTACTCCAGCTGATCTGTCGGCGTTTGTGCACTACGATTCAAAGTATGTAATGCAGGCAATTTTTTCTGTTGAAGTATTAATTATTCATTTCCGTAAGAGTATCTTGGAGACGTCCACACTGAGAAAAATGTGTGGTAAAGTTGACTATAAATTGTGGAAAAACTTATCCAGTCCGAGTTTATGATGCTTTTTACCACAGTTGTGGTACTTTTTTTGCCACAGCTGTTGTGATTAAAACTTGAAAAAGTACCACATTGCAGTTGTGGTGAAAAGCATCATAAACTCGGACTGGATAAGTTTTTCCACAATTTGTGGTCAATATCGCCACACTTTTTTTTCTCAGCGCATTTTATCTTTTACATCAGAATTATTTGCCAGAATGGGTAACTCTTTTGGGATAGGTTTGGACGAAATCGGCTTCCAAGGCCAAATTAACTTTCTTAACCGGTTATACCCTTTGTAATTTTATGTAGGAAAGAAAATAGGTATTTTTGTTCTTTTGAAGCATTTTCTCGAAATGAAATATGAAATTGAATTTTTAGGCTCCCTACCAGTTCTTTCTAAAACGCGGGCTCGTACTTGGTGCAAAACATCCCCTGCACCCCTCTCCCGTCGCTCGCCCTATAAGGTCAATTGGGGTAATTGTAAATTTTTCGGAAAATTGAACCGATTTTGTGATACTCTTTTTCGTTTTACTCTGTAGGTAAGAAAGCAAAGTGATTGAAATTTTTACCATGTATCAATGAATGTATGAGGAGTAATATGGCGGTTTGTTTTCATCGATTCGATTATTCATTCCGAAATTATGGACTTCGTTTACAATTGGACAAGAATATTTACATTGTGCCCCATAAAAAACGTATCACTCGGTTTTTTTTACATAATTTGGAAAAAAATTATACAGATTAAATATTTAAACGTGTAGAAAAACTAACTTGTAAAAAAAAATCAAAAAAAATCAAAACAAAAAAAAATATATTTTGTGTTTAAATTTGTGAATCCCATTTAAATAACACGTGTTTACAATTACCCCACACCTGAAAAATTTGATGGGTATTTGTAAATGCTGCAGAAAATTAATTTCTCAGCTTCAAAAATCATAAGAATTGAATTTCATCATTTTTGAATGTCCGTAGAACTAAATTAATGCATCAAACACCAACTTTTTTACTTTTTTCTATTTTTTCTCGAATTTTGAAGATTACGTAAATTGTGTGAAAATCGAAATTTGATATCATGTTTTTTTCATCGCGAAATTTTTCATGACAGCTGTCATCAAGAACCCGAAGTTTTTTATTATAGTAAGACCAATTATTCAAAGTTTTTATTTTTGGCAACTCCAGCTCGCTAGATGCATTTAAGTATTTACAGCACGACTTGTTTACAATTACCCCAAATGACCTTACATTTGTGAACAATATTGCCTACTTCATCTTGCTAATTTGATCGATATGTGTATGTGCTTCAGAAAAAACGTTATAACGCCGGATCTCTTTGGGATGCCACAAAAATTGTAGAAAAAGTTATTCGAAGCCCATTAAGTAGGAATACGGAAACACATTTAATTCGTTTGATTGCGCAAGCAATAAAGAAAAGTTCGTATTGTTCACCTATCAGTTATAAATAAAATTAACTCATAGATTCTGACAATATTTAATTTTTCCAGTTGTGTATACTTTATGTACGATCGGTCCCAGTGAAGAAGTTATACCGTTGTGTGAGTTAACCACATCAATTCTCAACGAGGCGTGTAAATATTCATATTTCAATTCCTATCAGAAAGAACTCCTCAACGAGTTGAGAAGTGAACTTTCTTCAAAAATGCACACTTTGTAAGATTTTATTCTAAATTCTCTTTGTGTTGAGCTTCTATTTCGAAATTTTTATTTCTTGTGTAATTTGTAGTTATAGGACCAGTAACCCCATTCCGATGCTCTCTACTTATTACGACGAAGACGATGAAGTAAGTCAATGGTGCCTTTTTAAATAATTAAAAGCAATTTGTAGGTATTTTTTTGTCAACGTTTTAATCGTACCTAACGATGTATTTTTTTCTACAGAATCCCTCCTTTAATTCACGAAGTTTGATAAACGATGCCGAAAATATAGCGATACAAATGGTTAATTTCGTGTTAGAATCTGATTAGGTTTGAAAATTTCTACTTACTTACCTATATTTTAATGTAGATAGTAAGGTAATGAGTTAGTACCATTTTGATATTTCTTTTTTCCTTTGGACTATAATTTTTACCGGTTTAAAATGTTTTAATTAAGTGTGATTAAGTACTTACTAGTACCTATGTGCGAAAGTATTTACCTATTTTATTTTGTATAGGTATCTCAACTTTTAAGTGTATACCATTTTTAGAATTTTAGTTAGGTAGGTACCAAACTCTTCATGCTCGCGTTGTTTTACCCAGATACCAGATTATTTGTATTAGTTTGATACTTTAGTAGTCCTGCTTGGTTTATATTTAAAATTTCATCCGTCCATATGTTATGAATTTTTTCTATTGTGACTTTTTTTTATTATTGCTTGTCATTTTCATTTTATTTATTAGCGTAAGTACGTGTATGATATTTTTTTTAGAGATTCAGTCCCTTCACCAAACATTAATTTTAATAAGTTTACGTATACCTATTTCTTCAGAAACAAAATTTTATACCCGAATCAAAAATTTATAGTACCTATCTAAACAGGTACTTACTACCTACTTAATATTAATTATGATTTGAAATAAGTTTAGTGAGTTATAATTATTTAAAATAAAATTTTAGTTTAGAAATTAAATTAAATTATTATTAAATAATTTTTTACAATTTTAATCATTTTAAGTTATTATTAATCGTTGGTAAGTAAATCAAGATGAAATAAAAATTGTCTTCAAAAAATAAAAAAACTGAAAATATTGTCATCTCATAATTATTTTGATTTTTCGATTTTTAGTGTGCATTTGAATTGTTTACTTTCTAGTTTCTGTTACTCATTCAATTCCGCCGATTGATGACGACCAGGTTTTCATCAGTGTACTAAAATATTATCAATCTTTAAAAAGTGGCGAGAAAAATTGATTTTTTTTTTGAAAAATGGATAGTTTTTTTTTAGAAGGGGTTCATTTCGTAAAATTAGCATTTCATTGAATTTGTACATAACTTTTTTGAAATATACCTACTGCTCATAATTTGAAAATTTCCACCTTTTTGAAAAAGTGGTTCTTAATTTTTTTTTTAAAGTGGCGATCATCTACCTCTTTGCTACCGTTTCTTTTCATCATAAGTGTTCAGTCAACCGTAGCCAATAGAATCTATTAGTTTGAAAATTCAATTATTCCGCCTTTATATTTTATCATTTTTAAACCCATAAAAAGTATGTACTTATATGGCAAAAAATCAAAACTTTGATCACGTAAGTCCGGAGTTGTTTTTAAAACGACCATCAAGTTTACGAATAAATGGTACTCTTGCGACGCACAAATGCCTTGGATTTCGATGTACTACACGATATTTTAGTTCAACTCGAATTTCTGCACCCCCATCCCTTTCCTCTTACTTTCAAAAAAACTTTTTTGTCGGATTCGTAATTTACCACCTCGAAACCCTAGATTTCGATATACTACACGATATTTCAGGAGAATTTCGATTTCAACACCTCCCCTGCCCCCTCTCCATTGCCTCGAATCAGTTTTTCTTTGTCAGATTCGTAATCTACGACCAAAAATACTATATCTACACTATTCTTTACCCACTTTTATTGCTCTTTTTTTATGATAATAAATTTCGCGCGTTTTGAGGGGTCTCCTGGACCACTGTGCGACGTGTAAGTACGTGCTGAGCCAAATTTTTTGTTTGGGAAAGCCCCGCGAAGAAGACCGATTTTTTTGCCCCCCCCACACGAGCTCACAAATAAACACGGGCCCAAGCGGGAAACCCCATTTCCTCCCTCCCTCCTGCACCGGCCTTATTGTACATTGGGCTATACTCTTAATTTCAATACGAACGAGACAGTTGTGTCGGGTTCCTAGTTTGAGTTTGATTATTCGTCACAACAACATAATTATTACTCAGTGATTATTATTCACACTCGTCCAAGATATCCATTGAATTGATAACCACATCAACAAGTAGCTACATTCTATCTCTGCGCTAGTACGAATAAAGCACGGGAATTGCGTCAGTGCAGCCCCTACTTTGCAACTTACGAGTATGTCGCACGTGAAATTTACTCAAAGTTCGGGAAGTCAGATTCAAACGAAAATTTAATTACGATCTAAATTAATTGATTCGATTGTCTTTTGTAAACAAAGATGAAATGGATGGGCATTTGTATGTACATATCTTTTAGCTATAGTCTACACATCTTGTTTCAAAAAGAAATTATGTAGCTAGGTAAGTACTTAGGTACATATTTATATTTTTCCATATCGACAAAATATACTTGAAACCTCCATGATTTTTCTGTTTTTTTTTTTTTTTTTGCACATAAAACAATCGAATAAATTAATTTATGTAGATTATGATTAAATTTTCATTTGAACTTTGTGTAAATGTTGTTCATTTGTCGAGTTTCGTATCTTCTTGCAAAAAAAAGTAAACCTATATTTTCTAGTTTTTTTGAAATAGATATGGAAAAATGTAAAAAAAACATCCAAATAATTAATTAAAATGCCATATAATCACACAAATACGCATTCCGCATCAAATTCACACCAAGTCCAGCTTGGTTAGATACCTTCGTCATAAAGTGGTTATAATGTTCAACACGCCACACCGGCGCAGTTCTCGTGCTTTATTTGTACCAGCTTCATTCAATTTCATGGGTATGACACGTAGTACGTACATTGTCTTATCATCAACAGTACATTTTTGTTCTACATTATCTTTAACCTGCGTGATTTTTCTAAAATTATTTATGGCAATAGGTACGTGCAGTATAAAAATTAACCCGTTCGTAGCGAGAGTGAAAATTAAAAAAAAAATGAAATCTTTTATCTTCCAAAAAAGCCGTTTTCAACAACCTTGATGAAAAAAATTGTCTCGAGCGAAGTAAGGGCAAAAATTTTATAAAATCGAAATTTTGAATTGAAAAAAGGTATTCTGAAAAAAATTTATTAATGAGAAAAACTAAAGAAATAAAAGGTACCTACTGCCTAAGTAGGTAGGTACCTAAAAAGAAAAATTATGAAAACATTTTTTGAAAATTAGAAAATTTTAATTTTTAATAGGTAGGTAATACAAAATAAGCCACCCTACTTCTTTGATTTTCCCAACTTATTGTAAAACATTTTTCATTAGGTACCAATTTCTCATTAAAATTCCCAAATTCGAATTCTTTTGGAGACCCCCGAGTTAATATCAAAAATTAATGACGCATTCGCACATTCTTACTCAACCTTTCTACATATAAACTTTTGAGAACCACAAAAATTATCTACGTCATTAATTCGATAAAATAACTATTAATTATTGTCGTCGCCTCTTCATGTGTGATGAAAAGTTCTGCGTTTTCTTAAACGGTAATATCTAAACATCTTTTTGGAAAAAAAATGCAAGAAAATGGTCATAAATCCGAAAAAAGGGTATGGGGTTAAAAATGTTTCCAGAATTTTTTTCACAACAGGGTACACCATCTTGGGAAATTGAATCGAAAATCGGAACGGAGGCCAAATTCACCCCTTACCCAGCTATACACTTTCCCCCTCCCATTTACATTAAACTACAAAATTTTATTCTTAAAATTAAAATTTTTCATCCTCACTTATTCCTAAAAAGTTATTTTAATCGAGGGAATGGATAGTATTTCAAAAACTGAACAAATTTTCATCTCATGACTTTTTGCCTAATTTTAAAATTGAAGGGACTACAAAAAAATTGTTTTTAAAAAATTCTATAAAAATTAGTCATCCATGGGAATGGATAATACGCTGAAAACTGAACAAATTATGTTCCGAAGACTTTTTTTCTAACATGAAAAATGAAAGGGCCTACGGGTCATTTAATACAAGTTGGTTTCAAAAAACTTTCAAATTTTCTCATTTTGGAATGACCCGTATAGTACAGGAAATAATATAGCAAAATTTTTACGCGAACCTCGGAATCGTTGGGGGAAAGCTGAATTTTACATTATTTGTACGTAATAGCCTACCAAACATACTCCTAAAAGTTGCATCCCCAACTCACCGGCTACCCCCGCAAGAGGTCAATAACCTTTCCGAATATACGTTTTTTGACTGTAGCGCCGAAAGGAAGGGTCGGGAGGGAAAAGTGGTGAAATAAAAAATGTTCTACCTAAAATTTCCTACAAACTGACCACTTCAGTTGTTCTCAAAATTGCGGCATTCAACTTACGGTGGGGGTTATACTTTTTCAATTTTGAAAAATGATTTTAAAAAAAAATGATAATTTTAGATGTAATTTAAAGTTAGGATAGGCTCAAGAATATGGTGTCAAAAGTTGCATCCGGCAACTTGTGAGCCACCCCCGTATGAGGTCAATAACCTCTGCGGATATACGTTTTTTTACTGTAGCGCCGAAAGGAAGCGTCGGGAGGGAAAAGTGGTGGAATTAAAAATATTCTAAATGAAATTTCATACAAACTTGACTAGTTCAGTTGTTCTCAAAATGATGACATTCGACTTACAGTTGGGTTCGAACTTTTCCAACTTTGAAATAATTGGTCATTTTAGGTGTAATTTTAAGTTAGAATGGGCTCAAAAATATGCTGTCACGACTTACAAGCACCTGGATGCAACTTTCGACAGCATTTGTTCGAGCCCCTCTCAGCATTAAAAAGTTTAACCCTCACTGCAGGGAAAAAAATCATAATTTTGAAAAAAATGAACTAGGTAGTCCTGTTTATGGGAAATTCAACGTAAGACAATACCATTTTTTCCCCTCCGACCATCTATTTCAGCACTACAGCTGAAAAACGCACACACATTGACCTCAAGCGGGGGTGGCACACAAGTTGTCGGATGCAACTTTTCAAAACATATTTTTGCGCCCATTCTAATTTAAAATTACACCTAAAATAACCAATTTTTTTAAATCTGGAAAAGTTTAACCCCCACTGTAAGTCGAATGTCGCAATTTTGAAAACAACTGAACTAGTCAAGTTTTGTATGAAATTTCAAGTAGAACATTTTTTATTTCACTACTTTTCCCTTTACGACGCTTCCTTTCGGCGCTACAGTCAAAAAACGTATATCCGTAGAGGTTATTGACCTCATACAGGGGTGGCTCACAAGCTGCCGCATGCAACTTTTGACGGAATATTTTTGAGCTCATCCTAACTTTAAATTACACCTAAAATTATCATTTAAAAAAAAAAAATGCAAAGTAGAAAAAGTTTAACCCCATTGTAAGTCGAATGTCGCAATTTTGAAAACAACTGAACCACTCAAGTTTGTAGGAAATTTTACGTAGAACATTTTTATCTCAAGGCATTTTCCTCTCCGACCTATTCTTTCGGCGCTACAGTCAAAAAACGTATATTCGCAAAGGTTATTGACCTCTTGCGGGGGTAGCCGGTGAGTGGGGGGGGGTGCAACTTTTAGGAGTTGGTAGGCTATTATGTACAAATTATGTAAAATTCAGCTTGCCCCCATTGATTCCGAGGTTTGCGAAAATTTTTTTACTATATTTCCTGTATTAGTACACCCTTTATTTTTCATGTTAGGCCAAAAGTCTTCAGAACAAAATTTGTTCAGTTTTCAACGTACTATCCATCCCCTTGATCGATTTATTTTTTTGAATTTTTTCAAAACAATTATTTTGTAGCCCCTTCTCAATTTTAAAGTTAGGCAATACCTAAGTCATGAGATGAAAATTTGTGCAGTTTTCAAAGTACTATCCATTTTCATGGTTGAAAAAAAATTTTACGTAATTGTTTTGGAAACAGCATCTGCCCCTTCAATTATCAAGATAGGAAACATGTTCATCTAACCTTTTTTAAAGTGGTAACCAGTTATACCCGAAAATTAAGTATCATCCTCCACTTACGTGACACTTTGTTTCTCGCACATTTCTTCAAAAAACTAAAAAGACAGAAATTAATCTCAGTCTACTTCAGACATGCACCTGTTTTTAAAATACTTGAAAAAAATGCATTTTTTTAGATAAAACTGTAGGTATCGATTGCGACTACATGTAAACCATAAACAAGTTATCATTTTTATACATCCACTTAATTTCAATTAGGTGTTATCTTGTTTACAAGTAACATTTATGCCTATTTTCTCTTGAAGGGAGCTCGTCCACTTTTTAGCATATACCTACTTTGCACACAGAGGCCTTTCGAAGCGATATGCGGGGGAGGGGAGGGGGTTGTTAGAACTTCAAATTTTCCAACTAATTTCTTTAAATTTGCCGACTAATTTTTCAAATTTACCAATTATTTTTTCAAAATTTTACCAGTGCTAATTTTTCTCAAAACATTTGTCCTGAGTGAAACGAGGGTAAAAAATTCCCAGAAAATTTACATTTTAATAAAAAATATTTTTTATGCAGTTTTATTATTTAGGAATATGAGAGAAATGAAATTGGTCCGAGCGAAGCGAGGGCGAAAATTTCAGAAAACCTCGAATTTAAGGTGCAATAAAACAATATTTTGGATTAATAAACTTGAATGAAAAATTGGACACTTTAGTTTAACAGAAGAAATATGGTAAGGCCGAGCGCAGCGAGGCTGAAGCTTTTGAAAAATTTAATTTTCAAGCATTGAAAATGAGTTTTAAGAAGATGAAATGTAATGAAAGTAGTTGAAATCATTTTGAGGAAAAATACGAAAAAAATCACTTTTGTAGGATTTGAATTATTTTAAAATTATGGAAAGAAAAATACAATAAGACCGAGCGCAGCGAGGCCGAAGTTTTTGAAAAATTTCTATTTTGGAGATAATTTTAGTGATGGATTGAAGAATTGTGATTTGGATCATGATTTTGGGAATTATTAACTACATCTAGGTATGTATGTACATCTCAGTTTGAAATTTACTCATCAAGTATAATGCGATTAGAAAGAAGATAAAGATAAGAAAATACATACTAGGTGTCTATATTTCTGATAATTATTTTGCCTCATTCATTTCTTGTATTTTTCATTGCGAACTTTCCAACTTTCATTTATGTTTACCATCAGCCACCCCCAACACCACCCACCCACCCTACCAGACAATGTCTGCATGCCCATGAATAGCCTATATGCGCATAAACGGATGCCATATACCATACTATCATACAAATCTCACATATGAACGTACCAAATTTTCTAATCAAAAATTTACAATACTCATTCTGAAATTTTTTTTCAATTTCAATATTTCACAGCTTTTCTCAATTTTTACCACTCGTGCTTTTCTGCCAACTTTTTGCCAACTTCACTCAACTTTTCCATCTGGAAAATTCTTGGGGGGGGGGAGATGAAACACCCCCCCCCACCACCACTGGGTCGGTAGGCCTCTGTTTGCACATTTCAGTTCACCCTATAGCCATACGTTTAAATGCTATCATTCTGAATGGATTCCATATACTCGCAGTGGAAAACACAGAGAAAGTATTTTTGAATTACACCATAGGATTATCATTGACAATAGGTATAAATACTCCCGATACGTCGAATGTAAATTAATTGAAATGGAGATCTGGGCTTCATAGTCCTTATCATCAAAAAACAACAGATTTTAGGAATTAGTTGTTTGTGTACGTGATCACCTCTCCGGTGCAATTTTTTGCACCAGCCGTCAACGAACGACCTTCGAAATGAATTTGATGACGTAGTCGTTCTTTTTCGTTAAGCGTACACAATACAATACTATGTACTACCGCTATGATCAATTATGATTCACGTAGGACGCTATAAGAGGGGGTATGCTCAATGCTGGACCGCCATGTTGTGGCGAAAAGTACGTACGAACTAAAATGTTAGGAAATGCATTTTTTCGAAAAGAAAAGTTGAAATAACTCGAAATTTTGAGTGAGGACATAGGTGTTTGAGGTAAGGAAAATGATCTACGTTAAATTCTCTACAAGATGAGACCAATTTGAAAGTTGTCGAAGCATTTGAACGAAAGTTATTCAAGTTCAAAGTTTATGAAAGTGAATATCTAATAATACTCAACTATACAATATAAAAATAACTCGAAATTTTGAGCGAGGACATAGGTGTTTGAGGTAGGGAAAAGGATCTACGTTGAATTCTCTACAAGATGAGACTGATTTGAAAGTCGTCGCGGCATTTGAATGAAAGTTATTCAGGTTCAAGGTTACGAAAGTGAGTTTTCATTACAAATATTTCGTACTTTTTTTACTTTAAATTAAAATAACTTGAAATTTTGAGTGAGGACATAGGTGTTTGAGGTGAGGGAAATGATCTACGTTAAATTCTCTACAAGATGAGTCCAATTTGAAAGTTGTCCCGGCAGCCAAACGAAAGTTATTCAAGTTCAAAGTTACGAGAGTACATTTTTATAACAAATATTTTATGCATACCAGCTGTATATAACATCACTTTCGTAACTTTGAACCAGGGTCCGGAACCACTTGGGAGAACAACCAAAAAAAGACCAGGGGAACCACTTTTTTTCGAATTTTCAAATGAGAACCAGCACCAGAACCAGTTGAAAAAATTTATAGAACCATTCCCAATAAAGGGAACAACCAGGGAGAAGTAATTTTGAAACTAACCAGAACCACCAGAACCAGTTTTTATCTAGATTAAAAATTAAAATTAGATTCAATTTCAATTATTTCACAAAAATTTGAAAAAATTACAAAACTATTCGCAGATCTTAATTTGACTTCTAAATTGAAGTTTGATGTGTTATTTTGAAAGAAAAACAAAAAAAATGACTGGAACTGGGAGC
Source organism: Pseudococcus viburni (assembly GCA_033439095.1). NCBI lineage: Eukaryota > Metazoa > Arthropoda > Insecta > Hemiptera > Pseudococcidae > Pseudococcus > Pseudococcus viburni. The sequence goes on from JAVBJF010000458.1 coordinate 70,177, forward strand.
ACCAGAACCACTTGGAACCGGGGGAACCAGTACTAATTGGAACCACAACCAGGAGAACCATTAAATTTTCTTGACTCCTGGAACCAGAACCAGAACCCCTCCCCCCAAAAAACTGACTATGGAACCACTTTGGAACCAGAACAGGAACCATTTCATCTCAAAGGTTGAAGAGCAGAGCCAGAAGTACCAGAAAAAAAATTTCAAATGGTTCCGGACCCTGCTTTGAACTTGAATAACTTTCGTTTGGCTGCCGGGACAACTTTCAAATTGGTCTCATCTTGTAGAGAATTTAACGTAGATTATTTTCCTTACCTCAAACACCTATGTCCTCACTCAAAATTTCGAGTTATTTCAACTTTTCTTTTCGAAAAAATGCATTTCCTAAGATCCTAACATTAGTTCGTACGTACTTTTCGCCACAACATGGCGGTCCAGCATTGAGCATACCCCCTCTTATAGCGCCCTAATCTATGTAGAATCAACGATCCCCAGAATACACGAACATGTCAGTCGGTTAGTTAAACGTGTGTTACTAATTATCGACACCGCACCGGCGCAACGGCTGCTGCTGTGTGTGTTTTTCGTTTTAATTATTTTAAAGATTCGCGGGTGATTAATTAATTGTTCAGTTTTGTGTTCCGTATAGTTATATCCATTCGTGTGAATTTTTCTAAATGGATTTCAACAGGGTACCTGGAGTTTTGGGCGATATCGACAGTTTGAGCCTTTCGGATCAATATACGATATATATTGCTCTTCTAAGTAAACTCAAAAGAAAAGAATGTCAGCTCGTCGAACTTTGTCAAAATGTTCATTCTTTCGGTGAGTGTTTTCTTTTCTCCAACTTTCATTAGTTCGCATGGATTGTCGTTATTATACCTACCTATGTACTTAAATACCTGTTGTTTTACCGGCCTTTTTCTCCAGATTACTTGAAAGGACTGTTGAATTGTAAAAAAGAAACAGCCATTGATCGATTGTGCACGATTTTACCATTGATTAAACCCCGAAAAGTGGACGCGAAAAATTTGATAATGAAAATTTTACCAGTTCTGTTTTGTTATTCCACCTTGTACGATACCGAAATTCGAAAAATCTTCAAAATTATCGAAATAATCCAAGTTCATCCGGCTTTTGTCAAAGACCAAGGGTATGTAGATTATAATTATTAATTATCTACAGGGTGTTCCATGAATCGTCTGCCAAACATATTTTTTTGGATATAACCGGGTACCACTAAAAAAAAACTTGAGATGAACATGTTGCCTATCTTAAGAATTAAAGGGACAAATGCTGCTTCTAAAAAAATCATGTCAAAAAAATTTTTTGACCATGGGAATGGATAGTATTTTAAAAACTGAACTAATTTTCACTATATGACTTTTTGCCTAACTCAAAAATTGAAGGGGCTACAAAATTTTTTTTCAAAAACAATTTTTAAAAAATCAACTAATCAAGGGAATTGATAGTACGTTGAAAACTGAAGAAATTTTGTTCTGTGCACTTTATGCCTAACGTCGAAAATGAAGGGACTACGGCTCGCGCAAAATACGTGGGCTTCAAATTTTTTTCGAATTTTCCCAATTCTGAATGACCCTTGGCCCCTTCATTTTTGATGTTAGGCAAAAAGTGTACAGAACCAAATTTTTTCTGTTTTCAACGTACTATCCATTCCCTTAATTAGTTTATCAGAAAAAAAATTGAAACAAATTTTTTGTAGCCCTTCAATTTTTAAGTTAGGCAACAAGTCACTAAGTGAAAATTTGTTCAGTTTTTAAAGTACTATCCATTCCCACGGTTAAAAAAATTTTTTGACGTAATTTTTTTAGAAGTAGCATTTGCCCCTTAAATCCTCAAGTTAGGCAACATGTTCATCTCAAGTTTTTTTTTAGTGGTACCCGGTTATATCCAAAAAAATATGTTTGGCAGACGATTCATGGAATACCTTGTATATATATTTTTTGAACTACTTGAGTATATTTTTCGTGTAAGTGTGGTGTACCTTAACTTAAGGGTCTGGAAATGAACCCCGGACACAAAAGTAAAAAATCCCTCTTTTGGTAATTTTTATCAATGTAATCGGAACTAGCTCCTAAATTATTTTGACGAAGCTACTTTCATCTTAAAATCAAACCCAAAAATGATAGAGAGGAAATTCGTTGGGGGGAGGGGATGGAATCGCCATTAAAAAAATAGCAAAGGTTCTGGGAAGTGGTAGGTAACTTTTAAGCATTATTTTGAGTGCCACTCTCAAAAGTTTTCTGAGTTTCCCGCAATAAAAGCTTTGCTGGCCAAGACTGTTTTTATTCTCCCAAAATGATGCTAATCTGCCTACACTAATGTAAAATTGAAAAAAAATTCAAAATTTAAAATTGAAGTTTTAACTGTTGGAAAAATTTTAATATTGGATAGGTACAATTTTTTAAAAATGAGGAAAATTTGACCTTGGAATACCTTAAACTTGGTTTTGGATCTTCAAAATTCTATTTACGCCAAAATGATACAGGAGCAGGTGTCTGTGTAAATGAGATGTGTGGGACAGAACTATATTTTCTCGTTTTTGTGTTTGTAGTTCATTTCTACCCCCTGTATAATGTCTATTGTGATTCATTTGTCGTAGGATATTCGCACAATGGTTTGCCATTTTCGAAAAACGAAAGCTCACCAACAAAAAATTCTGGTACAAGGTTAGCCCGATATTAGGCTGCAATCACAGCTTATTTTTCGATCTTCGTGTTAATGTAAATAGGTACTTAACTTTTATGAATTTCGTAGGACGAATCATATGTGCAAAATTTGCCCCAACTCACGGTGGCCAATTGGTGTCCGTTCGGCAGAACAATCGGATATGCAAACATTGAGTTATTAAGAAGTAAACGAAAATCTTTTAATTGTGTGATTTTCAACTGGGTAGGTACTTACCTACCTAGCTATTGAATTAGATTTTAATATATGCTTTGTTTATTTTTATTAGCGGTTTATCGGTGGCTTCGAACCATGAAGCTTCATAAGTATCTCTACTTCTTCGCGTCTCTAACTTACGCCGAAATGATTTCTATCGATGACACCAACATGGAATACTTCACGCGACGAGTGGGTGTTTTTGATACTATAACGCTGGGCGCGCGGAAAAAAATATTAAGAGAAATAGAGGACTTGAGAAAGCGACCAGATCAATTGTTGGCTGTAATTCAGGTATGATTTTGTACTAATAGGTATTTGCAGAGACGCACAGTGGTCCTTCAAAAAATCTAGCTGACCAAAAATCAAAAAATTGAAGGCCCGTGATAAACCAAAACTATAGTCTCTTCATGTTGTGTAGTCTTCAGGGCATCTAGAATCGTATGCACGGATGTTTTCGCGACCAACTCGTACCGCACCGTTTGTACAATGAACCGGTTTCGCGGATAGGTATATGACTGTTAATTAGACCAAACTCGCACGTAGAATATGATATTAAAACCGATATAAAATCATGATCGAGGGACCCAAACTCTTGGCACCTAATTTTGGGCCCCGCACCCCCACTCCAATTTTGAGTCAATATAAAGTAGGCTATATGGGTGTCGATTTCACATGAGTCGAACTTTCTGAGTACGAATATGAAATCAAATAGGTACTTACGTAATTAGAGGAAGCCCTGGCGTGCCTCGTACGATTTTTCAATCAAGTGAAACAAACATGGGACGTCATGCAAAAAACTAATCTATGTGTATCGATATTCATACTGCAAAGAAAGAAGAATTTTGTAGTATGTTTTTAACTGAAGAATTATTATTTGATTTATCCTTCCTGAGGTACTTTTTTTGAAGAGGGGAGGGTAAACATTTTTTGTGGTATTTTTATCGATATAAATGGCACTCAATTTGACGGAAAATTTTCATTAGGTACACATTTGTCTCTTCGTTACAAAATGAGGGTTCAACATTTTTAAAAGGGCGTAATTCGGCGAAAAATTTCCCAAAAATTTTGAAAAAAAATTCCAAGGTTCCTCTAACCTACAAAAAGTTATCTAAAAAATTCGAACTTTTTATCTGCATTTGGCAAAATATGAGGAAATTATGAAAGAAAACACACCCCCCCCCATACTTGAGCTAGGGGTCTAACATTGTTGTCAAAATTATTTGCCAGAATAGGTTACTCTTTTGGGGGTAGGAACGGAAAGAAAAAAATAAGTTGTACCCCCAACTTGCCGGCTACCTCCGCAAGAGGTCAATAACGTTTGCGAATATACGTTTTTGACTGTAGCGCCAAAAGGAAGGGTCGGAGAGGGAAAAGTGGTGAAATAAAAAATGTTCTACGTAAAATTTCCTACAAACTTGACCAGTTCAGTTGTTCTCAAAATTGCGACATTCAACTTGTAGGGAGGATTAAACTTTTCCAAATTCGAAAAAATTTCAAAAAATTGGTAATTTTATATGTAATTTTAAATTAGAATGGGCTCAAAAATATGCTGTCACAAGTTGCATCCGGCAACTTGTGAGCCACCTCCCTTTGAACACATAAAATTACCAAGTTTTTCAAATTTTTTACTAGTTGGAAAAAATTAACCCCCACTGTAAGTTGAATATCGCAATTTTGAGAACAACTGAACTCGTAAAGTTAATAGGAAATTTCACGTAGAACATTTTTTATTTCATCACTTTTCCCTCTCCGACCCTTCCTTTCGGCGCTACAGTCAAAAAACGTATATTCGCAGATGTTATTGACCTCATACGGGGGTGGCTCACAAGTTGCCGAATGCAACTTTTCACAGCATATTTTTGAGCCCATCCTAACTTCAAATTACAAAAAAAATCTAATTTTTTTTTTAAATTTTCCATGTTGAAAAAGTTTAACTCCCACTGTAAGTCGAATGTCGCAATTTTGAGAACAACTGAACCGGTCAAGTTTGTAGGAAATTTCACGTAGAACATTTTTTATTTCATCACTTTTCCCTCTTCAACCCTTCCTTTCGGCGCCACAGTCAAAAAACGTATATTCGCAAAGGTTATTGACCTCTTGCGGTGGTAGCCGGTGAATTGGGGGGGGGGGTGCAACTTTTAGGAGTATGTTTGGTAGGCTATTATGTACAAATAATGTAAAATTCAGCTTTCCCCCAACGATTCCGAGGTTCGCGTAAAAATTTTGCTATAATTCCTGGACTGGATAAATAAAATGAAAAATTTCAAACAACTTTTTTGAAAAAATCCATGTTTAGGTATAGTTTTTTTAAATTTGACATATTTCTTCACCTCTGAAGAAAAATTGGAAAAAGTTATAAAACACGGGTTTTTTCAAAAAAAAAAAGTGCTTTTTGGTCTTCTAGATAGTCACTACAGAAGCTCTTAAATTAATTTTTAATCAATTTTAAATTTTTTCGAAATTTTTAGCAATTTTTGAAGAATTGAAGGCTCTTGCGCGATCGGAAGATATGAATCGATTTTGAAATTTTTTATTTTATTTTTCTAGTCTAACCAGCCAAGTTTTGTGGGGTAACTTTTCAAAAATCAAAATTTTTAGTTTTTTGGTCCACCCTAACTAGGTAACACATAAATTGAAATTCCAGACCCCTAAATACAAGATCGTAAAAAATAAGCATTTTGGCAAAAAAAAAAATCTATTTCGAAATTCGAAAAAATACTTATTATAAGATACAGAACAAGTTGAACTCTGGGTAGGTATTTTGAGAGCCACTGCTCGAGCGAAATTCGAAATTTTAAAGGTGGCGCGTAATTGGCCCATAATTAGTTCGGTAGTAGGCATCTCTTTCGGTGTGCAATTGGGCTATATACCCGTTCAAAGCATTCTCTGCTCCTCCTTCCCTCACCTGAATCCTATATAAATGTATTATTGTAATCAGTATTGCCTACTATGCCTAGCTAATCTAATCAATATGTATTTGTGTTTCAGAGCGAACGTTTCAAGACTGAGGATGTTTACGATGCCTTGAAAATTGTCAAAAATGTCATCAGAAGCCCATTAAGCGTGAATATGGAAACATATTTGATTGGTTTGATTACGCTGGCATTACAAGAAAGTTCGTATTATTCGCCTATTAATTACACAGGTCGACATTTTAAAACTTCTGAAAAGCTGTTTTCGTTTTGATAATTTTTTCAAGTCCAAAATTTAGCGCATATTTCAAAAATTAAATTGGAGATTTCTTCGTCACGTAAAGTTTTTTATAATTTGAATTTTTTGTTCAGAATTTGTTTCACATTATTTGACATTATTTGATCTTTTTTTACACTAGGGACGATTTTCTGTACGAAGAAACGGCCTTACAAAAAAATGAATAGAACATAAATTGTAGAGCGTAAAATTTCCCATCAGTAAAATTCGATTAGTTTTTTTCCTTGGAAGCTTAGATCTCGGGACATTTTTAATGAGAGATGAAAATTTATCTTCGAACTTTCGACTGAAATATCTCGAATTCTTGAAAGCTTAGCTTTCTGGAAAAAACGAATTGTTCTCTACAGAAAGAAAATTTTACACTCTACAATTTATGTTCTTTTCATTTTTTTTTTTTTTTGGAGAAGTTTTGTATTCTCAAAAAATTGACTTCAAGTGCCAGAACTTATCACAAAAAGTAATGAAAATTTCCAACAAAAAATCCAAAACTGAAAAATTCTGACATGCTGGAACTTTTTCACTTTTCTTCTCATGATCTATAAAAATTACCCATTAAATTTCAGACAGCATTTTTCTGTTGACTTGTGTTATCTATAAAATAAACCCGTAGATTCTGACAATATATTTTATTTTTTCAGTTTCGAATGCCTTGATTACGATCGGTAGCAGTGAAGAAGTTACACCATTGTACAGATTCACTCTATCGATTCTCAAAGAAGCATATAAGTATTCATATTTCAATCCCTATCAGAAAGAACTCTTCAACGAGTTGAGAAGTGAACTTTCTTCAAAAATGCACGCTTTGTAAGATTTTATTCTAAATTCTCTTTGTTTTGAGCTTCCGTTTTGAAATGTTTTGATATTAATTTTTTATTTCTTACTTTGTAATCTGTAGTTATAGGACCAGTAATTCCATTCCTATGTTCACTGCTTATTACGACGAAAACGATAACGTAAGTCAATGATGCTTTTTTAAAAATTGATTACAATGTAGAGATAATTTTTTCAATATTTTAATCTTAACTATGTGTTTTTCTACAGGATTCGTCGTTTTATTTGAGGGGCGCCGAAAATGTCGCCATACAAATGGCCAATTTCCTGTATCGCGATTTCATCTAAAATTTTCTACGTACCTACCTGTGTATGTTTTAATAGAGGTACTTATCTACTTAGTTTATAATTACCATTTCGACGTTTGTTCGATCAGTAATTTTTTTTACCAATTTTCAATTTTTTAATTAATTACCTAATTGTACGTGTGAAAGCATTTATTTTATTTTATTTATCACAACTTTCTAGTGTAGGTACCTACGATTTCCAGAATTTCAGTTACCAAATTTTTTATGCTCGCATTGAGCTGCTGAAAATACCAGATTGTTTGTAGAATGGTACTTTAATAGCCCAGTTGATTATATTCAAAATTTTATCCGTTTGTGTTATGAATTTGTTCTGTTATTGTTTTTCAATGTTATTCGTTATTTTTATTTCATTTATTAGCGTATGTGATGCACATAATGGTACCTACTACCTACCGTGTAATATTTTTTCCAGTGATTTAATCACTTTATGTGATATAGATTATTTTATTTTTTATATTTCAATTTTTAATATTAAACGTTGATTTAATTTTAATGAGTTTACGTATATTTCTTCAGAAACAAAACTGTAAATTTGAATCAAAAATGAGGAGCGGAGGGTGTGATGAATTCGCTCATATTTGTAGGAAAAAATGTGTATAGGTTATTATTTGAATTTTTGAACTTGAAAATGAATTATATGTAGATGTAGATGTCGTTGGTAAATTGTGTTTGAAAAAATTGAAAAAACAGACAATGCTGATATTTTGATTTTCCGATTTTGGCGGTTTTTAGTGTGCACCTGAATTGCCTAATTTTTGGTTTCTGTTGATGACTTCCGTCGATTAATTACGACTTTCATCTAGTTACTAAAATATTATAAATTTTTAAAAAATAACATTTTACAGAAAAACTAATTTTTTTGATATACCTATTAGATTTTTTTTGGAAAATGGATAATTCTTTTTCAGGAGGGTTTCATTTTGTAAAATTGACGTCATATTGAAATTGTATGTAAAAACATATTTGAAGTATGCTGCCCATAATTTGAAAATTTTCATCATTTTTTGAAAAAGAAGGGATCATCTATCTCTTTACTACTATTTCTGTCGACCATAATTCTGTGTCCAGTCAATCGCAGCCAATCGAAGCCATTAGTTTGAAAATTCAACATTCCTTTTATTTAAAAAATTGTCATTTTTTTGAAAATTCGACCTTTTTTGAAAAATGCATATTTTTTCATTAAATTAATTATCTAACTATCTGGAAAATTGACAATTTTTTCGAAAAAATTGTATTCTTTTAAATTGGATGTAACTAAATTTTTACCCGTTGGAAAGAGAAAAAATCCATATTAATTGAAGAATAAATTTTTAAACCTAAAATTTTTAATATTCACCAATTTCACAATCGCAAGCTAATTAGTACTTAAAAATGTCAACGAAATTAATGAATTCCAGGAAATGCGGAAAAAGTCAGCTTCAAAACGATTGTGTAGTTTTAGATTGGTAATAAAACTAATAAAACATAGGATAGAGATAAAACCTTTACCTTTCGCCTTTACCACACTGAAACAACGAAACAGACGGAAAATTATTTTCAGGACGATCATAATCTCAAGTCGGCCGAGTAGTAATTTAACTATACATACGCGTAGTAAAAGTTGCCTATACTACCATAAAAACGAGAAATGGAGTAAAAAAAACATGCTGAATTTATGAGGCAATTACTTCAAGTCAAATCTCATATTTTTGGGGTTAATTGAGGTACACAATGAGAAGCGCTACATATCCAAAAATGGCGAAAAATCGCGTTATTTTTCAAAAATAATCCTATTTAAAGGGTACTTTATCTCCGTCTCCTTCTGGGATGGAGGGTTTAAATTTTTTTGGAAAGTCCTTCACGCAGAGTAAACATATTTCACCATTTTTTTTTACATCCAGGATTAAAATTTCAGCTATGGTAAATTTTTGAAAAATTAAATCGTTTTTTTTTTGCTCACAAGGGTGGTATCTCAACTCAAAGTAAAATTTTGAGACCAAACAAAAAATCCAAAATTTCAGGTATCGAAATTCATTTTTCAAATTTTGGAAAATTGTTTAAATTTCAAAATTACATTTTGAGAAAAACAGCTTTAAAGTTCGAACTTTATTTTTCATACATGAACTTCAGTTTAGTTGTACTACTGAGGTCCAGGTGTGAATGATCATTTATTTTTTAAATTTTTGTTGAAGAACAAGGCTGATCAAATAATTCTGGTTGAGAATTTTGAGTTTGTGGCTGTTCTTTTGTATCAGCATCTGATTGGATAACTTTCAGTTTGCCAAAATTTTCCCTAAATTCTAGGAAAATCTTGATCGTAAAAATGTAATTTTTCAACCTTAAGAAAAGTGATTTTTAAAAAGTATTATGTATCATTTTGAAAAGAATAAAATAGAGAATTCAACTCCCTAGAAAACTCAATTTTGGATTTCTTCACCAAAACTGATTTCATACCCCCCTTAAATTGGTAAAAATCATCATTTATTTTTAATCGTACTACATTGAACGTATCAAGTATTACATACGTTGTGATACCTACTGATAAGATACTGTAAAACTCGATTTCTCATAAAGAGACTAAACTAAAGACAGATGATTTGTATGGATATTTTATAGATCGTTATCATCTGACGAGATAATCGCGGTTTTTTACGTGTTTTGCTAATCGACGACGCGCGACATGGCGTCGCGTCTGGCCGGACAATTTTCCTTTGGTTTTATTTATAGGTACGACGGTACGTATCTACTGAATTACCGAATCAGGTGCAACATAGTATCATATATACATTGTGAAGCAGCTGCAACGCGTACACTGGCCACTGCATACTTTCTAGTGTTAGAATAAAAAAAATTAAAATCAGCGAGCACGAGCATAATAGACGAAAAATTATTTGAGAACCTATGACAGTATGAGTTATCTTTTCCCATTGATTTCGACAATTTCATCGTGAAATATCAATTTTTTCGATCACTGCCTTGAAAAATAAGCCTAAGAAAAACATTTTTTTGGTCATTAGAATGAATTGAATTGATTTTTTAGAAAATTTTTGTGCAAGTGCAAGTTGCCAAATGAAATTTTATAAGAACTGTTAAATTTATTTTGAAATTGAACATAAAAAATTTAGATACTTAATTCCAAAAATTTTCTCGAACCTCCATTCAGAAGGAGTTTGGATATTAAACTGCTTTCTTCCTTCCCTTTGGGACATAATTTTTTCGTTTTCCTTAGTACTCCCCTCCAGGGGAGAATTTAGGCGATTCAAAAATTTTCCCCATTGCCCCTCTAGAATGAAATTTTTTGTAGTTGAAATTTCCTCCGTAGGTACCCCCTCTTCAGAGTGGAATTTTTGTAATTCTGAAATTTTTCTCGTATCCCCTCCACGGTCAAATTTGACAATTCAAATTTTTCCTATATTCCTTTCCAGCGCAGCCTTTTGAAAATTCATAATTCTTGCCTCACCTCCCTCGAAGGTAAAATTTCGGTTATTAACATTTTTCTAATATACCTCTCCAGAACGAATTTTTATATCTAAAATTTCTTTCGTATCCCCTTTAGATCGAATTTGGTAGTACCTTCCTCCAATTTTTGCAATTCAAAATTTCCTACTTTCCAGATCAGAATATTAGTAATCTTAAAACATGGTGAATTTTATCAACTATTCACGCACCACGCGCGTCATTTTGTAAATCCTCTCACGTTTCCTACGTGAGTGTTGTTTGTAATTAACATTTCTTCCGTACCTTCGTCCAAAAGAGAATTCTGGAAATTTTAAAAGTTTTCTCGTACGTCTCTCCATGACATGATGAAAAATTTTTCTCGTACCGCCTTTCAGGGCTAATTTTTGCAATTCAAATATTTCCGCTCCCCTTCTTTGACACAAAATTTTTCTTCATCAAATTTTAGGTGTTTGAGACAGCGATTTGAATGTGAAAAAATCAAAAAAACTTCAAAATCGTGATTTTCAACTTTTTAATCGCTTTGCAAAAGGAAAAAAGTGGCATCCAGTTTTAGGCACTTTTACTGGTTCAAAAATGTGAGTTGACATTTTGTAAAGACTTCAATTTTTTCAAGTACATATGTTGAAAAAGTTATTTATTATGGTATATCACATTTTTGCTAGAAAGATTTATTCCTAAATTTTCAAAAATTTACCAAATATCGAGATACCTACCAACTAAGGCAGCTGAAATTTTGGGTACATGGTCTCAGGACATTCCCCTTTCAAAAATCGAAATCCTGTCCTGTCCTAAAAAGGGCAGATACCAAGTGATTCCCTTGTCAGAATTTTCGTATTATTATTATTATTGTTTTCATTATTCCATTGAATTGATAACTGATAAGCCAGAACATTTTTTCAAGTACCTAGTTCAAGAAAATTACAATCTCATATTTCAACGTGCAAAAGCCAAGAATTCTGATAATTTTGTAAAGCCTAAAAAAGAATACGAAATTTTTTCAACGTTTCAAAGTCGATTTTGAACACCTAGATTACCTGATGAGTAATTTTTGAGCTCGCAGTTTTTAAGAAACCTTTAAAAATCCTGCCATAATCGGTAATTCGATACCTATGTTTCATTTTTACAACACAATCCAGCAAAAATCAAATCCCAACAAGCCCATATACCCAATAATTAGTAGCCATGGACGTACTTACTGCCTGGACTTTTTTCAGAAATTGTGCCAAATTTTTGGAGCAAAGTGACAAGGAGGGGATATCAAAATTTATGTTTCAGACATTTCTTTCTTCAATGGTATAGCCAGAATTACGTCATTGGTAGGGAGTTCTTTTCAATTTTAAAAATGAGGAGACTTTTTAAAATAAAATTTTCATATTCAATAAATAATAATTTAATATGACAATGAGAGAAGAGGAAAAGTACATATAGATATAAGCGAAGCGAAAGCGATTTTTTTAAAAGGATGCTCAAGGGATGAAAAACTGTTAATAAAATCTTTTTTTTTCAGCAATTTAATAAAATATCATTTTTCCAAACAATGATGGGGGAGGGTTTGAAGTTTGAACCCGCAAAGCTCAAATGTAGCTAGCTTCTGAATTTATTTATTTCCATTTTCAAATACTAAAAAAAAGTGAGCTCATCAAAAACTTAATAAGATGTAATTTTTTCGATTTTAAAATTCAAAGACTGAGAAATTTCCTATTCTTTTTCGTTTTTGATATCATCAATACCAAAAATTTTATTTATTGAGAAAAATTAATGAAAATTCTATACTTGTCGGTATTTAGGAGGGAGGGGAATTGCCCTGCTCTGGATAAAGTAAATTTTGCCCAGGCTTACATGAATGGTACAGGGAAAGAACCAAGTAAGTTAAAAAAATCGTGCATTGGAAAAAAGACCTAGGCGTGAATTTAAAAAAGATTACATCTAAGTCCTTTATCTAATATACTTACAGTTTTCTGATTTATCTGTTTTTTCCCCTGTACCCTTTACTTGGCACATGTAGGGCGCTATAGGCACATGCTGCAGTAACGCCTATGTAGGCTACGAAAAACACGTATACGAAAATCAGTATTTAGGTTCACCGAAATTCGAAGGACGCTATCATATTCGCTTTTTACATACACTTCTTATCCACGTGTGTTAGGCCTTGATCATTCGTTGTATTTCTAAGAATTTCCAAGATGAAACGTCGCAATAGTGCTCCCTGTTCCCCTCTCAGTTATTCAGCACAAGAAGAAGAAAAGATACAATGTAACTACACATATAAAACAAATACCTACATGATACAAAATTAAACGTCAGATACTACCACTAACGCAGGTTATAGGGATCGCAAGAAACTTTATCCCCTCGAATTTCTAAGTTCTGTAAATTCATCGAATCGCCTCTCTGATTGGCTCCGTTTTCCGTACCGCCCGTACCCTACCCTCACTATACTTCTACCGCTGATGAATTTAACGTTCGATTTTAAACGCTTCGACGACAGACGCTTTGGTAGTAGCTTACTTGTTGATGTTATTCGCTAATGAGTATTGTTTCAATTCTTTCTAATCTGTTTTTATACTTCAATTATTCGCGAGTAAGTAAATTAATTGCCTAGTTTTGGAGTGTCATCGGATTGAGTTTTCATAAGTGTGTTTTTTTAGTGGATCCTAACAGAGTACCTGAGATTTTGGCGGATATCGAATTACTAAGCCTATCAGAGCAGTATACAGTCTATATTGCTCTTCTGAATAAACTCAAACAGAAAGAATCCAAGCTCGTGGAACATTGTCAAAATGTTCATTCTCTCGGTGAGTGTTTTCTTTTCTCCAGCTTTCGTTAACTCGCATCGAATTTCGTTCGTACTCAAACACCTGTTGCTTCGCTGTGCTTTTCCCCAGATTATTTGAAAGGACTGTTGAATTGTAAAAAAGAAGTGGCCATTGATCGATTGTGCATCATTTTACCGTTAATTAAAACCAGAGACGTGGACGCGAAAAATCTGATAATGAAAATTATACCAGTTCTGTTTAGTTATTCCACCTTGTACGATACCGAAATTGGAAAAGTCTTCAAAATTATCGAAATTATCCAAGTTCATCCGGCTTTCACCAAAGATCAAGGGTATGTAGATTGCATTACCTAATCCTTGAACAATCCGAGTTTACTTTTCATGAAACTGGTTATAATGTTAATTGTGATCTGTGATCCATTTGTTGTAGAGTGTTCGCCCAGTGGATCGCCATTTTCGAAAAACGAAAGCTTAATATTGACAAGAAGTTCCTGTACAAGGTTAGTTCGATATTAGGCTACAATCTCAAAATGATTCTTCATTTTAACTTACTTCTATGCATTTCAAAGGATGAATCCTACGTGCAGAATTTGCCCAAACTTTTAGTGGATAATTATTCTCCCTTCGCCAAAGTCATCGGATACGCGGATATCGGATTACTAAGAAGTAAATTAGATCTTTCAATTATGTGATTCTCGTGTACTGAATTCGATTTCAAAATGTGATTTTGTTTATTACCTAGCAATTCATCGTTGGCTTCGAATTTTGAGGCTTCATAAATATCTCTACTTCTTCGCCTTCCTTAATTACAAAGAAATTATATCCATAAACTCTACCAACATCGCATATTTCGAAAAAACCGTCGGAGTTTTTGACATGACGGTAGGCGCTCGAAATAAAATATTGAGGGAGATAGACGAACTTCGAAATCGATCGAATCGATTGTCTGCGATAATTCAGGTACGATCAATATCTCCAGGGTTTGTATTGCTCATTATGGGTGGTTAATTTGACCGACTTGTTTCAGAAAAAACGATACAGCCCTTCGGATTTAGAAGACGCTGGTAGAGATCTGAAGAAAATCATGAGAAGTCCAATCAGCGTGAAAATGGAAACACAGCTGATTAGTTTGATCATCGAAGCACTGAGAAAGGGTTCGTATTGTGTGCCTTTTAGTTATCGGTGGAATTACCTCGCAGATTTTGACAATATTTCATTTCTCCAGTTTCGAATACGGTGTATACGATGATAGGAATGAGTGAGAAAATCATCCCCTTGTATGGACTGACGATTTCGATTCTAAAAGAGGCCTACAATTATTCGTACTTCGATCCAAGTCAGAAGGAACTTTTTAATGCGTGGAGAAGCGAGCTGTCGTCGAAAATTCACACTACGTAAGCCATTATCTAAATTATCTACGTAAGCCATTATCTAAATTATCTTTATTGTGAGCTTTCGATCGTTTCATTATGTTTGATTTTATTCATTTTCTGTATGTTTGATTTGATAGGACCAGTAAAGCAATTAGTATTCCGATCGATATTCCGATGTTCAATTATCACGATGAGGATTTCGAAGATGTAAGCCAATGGTACTTTTTTTCGAATGAAAGCAAATTTTTCCAGTATTAATCGTAAATGTGTTTTTGGATTTCTTTTTTTTAACAGGATTCTTCGTTTAATTCGCAATCGCCGATAGACGAAACTGAAATGATCGCCATTCAAATGGTTAATTTCGTTTTAACGTAAATCGTTTATTTTTGTATTTTTTAATGTTCCATCGAATATTTTTATACGTATTTTTAAATTTTATGTTTATTTGATTACCTACTCGTCGGTGAGTGGGTATTATTTTACGTTTCTTGAATTCCAAGATTACTATTTTCAGTATTTCGGACTGCTTTTCCTGAAATGCACGATTATTTTTAGTTAGATACTTTAATATCCCCTTTATCATTTTTATATATTTAATATTATTCGTTATTTTTATTTTATTTATTAGTGTGTAGACGATGTATTTTTTTACAGATCCAATAATTCAATGTAAAATTGATTTCTTGATTTTATAGATTTTAATATTAAACGTTAATTTTAATTCAATTAGTTAACTTACTCGTATTTTTCAGAGCCGGATTTTAATCAAAAACGTGGAAGGGGAAGGGCTGAAATTATGAATACGTTGATGCCTATTTGCAAAAAAAAAACACGAAAAATGTCATTTCCGAAAAAAAACTGGCTCAGGAATCTAAATTTATGTCTAATTAGTGATCCACAACTTCAAATGAATCGAAAACTACAAAAAAAATTCTAAAATGTTCATTTCTGCTGTTTGGAGTTTTGCCTTTAAAACTGCGGTTATGCAACACATTTATCAAGGATTTCAAAAACAACGACCGAAATCACGGGAATACGAGCTAGGATTACAGTACGAATGGTTTGTTTCTGATCCGTGACCTCGAATCCACCCTCTTAACGATATGTTAACCCTTTTTTACACGATTTTAGACATTTCAATGGAATTTTGGAGAAGAAGCTGAATGATATTTCGAAAACGAAGTCCAGCGCCGAAAATGGACACTGGATTCGGAATCAATGACTTGGAATTCATCACATCCTACACCTATTTTGGATATTTCACTTTAAAGATGACTTTAAAAAATTTTACGTGAAAAAAAATTGCCAGTTTTTGGAAGAAAAAGAATAAACGAAAAATTGGTCTTTTTTCGCACCTACAGTTGTGTGATTTTTATTAGACTAACGCTAAAAGTTCGAATTATTAGACTAAAACTTGTTTTTTTTTCGTAGCACAACCGAGAAAAATGGTACGTTTGACGCTTGAGAAATGGAATTGGGATGATCAGTACAGTATAATGAAATATTTTAAAGCAATTCCGGTTTTTCAAAAACGGACTTTAAGACAAAATTTCATTCCTAAGAGAATACTCCATTAAATTACGTGTAATTTAATACACAAAACTAATTCATCATTAAACACGAAATAATTGCCCAAATTCGCCAATACTTGGCATGATAATCTTAATCCTTCATTGTATCGTCGACTCGAATTTCGATAGATTAGATCAGCTTACTGCATACAAGTTGCAACTTTGGATCATGATACCAAATCTTTTTGATTTCTTACACCAGACTAGATTGGTAAAAAAATCAAGCCTCCAAATGGGAGGAGAAGGTTCCAAAATTTTTAAAAATATGTTAAGAGTATCGAAATGTAGGTTTACGAGGGCGTTGAATTTTATTTCACCGCTTATTCACCTCTGAAACCAAAATCGAGTCATCAGAGGAGGAAAGAGGGGCCCAATGCAACAGATTAAAAAAAATTGGTACTATGATCCACAGTTGCAACTTGTATACAGTAAGCTGATCAAATCTATCAAAACTCGAGTCGACGATACAATGAAGGATTAAGATTTTCATGCCAAGTATTAGCGAATTTGGGCGATTATTTCGTGTTTAATGATGAATTAGTTTTGTGCATTTAACTACACGTAATTTAATGGCGTATTTTTTTAGGAAGGAAATTTTGTCTTAAAGTTTTTTTTAAAAAAAAACGGAATTGCTTTAAACTATTTTATTATACTATACTGAACATCCCAATTCCATTTCTCAAGCGTCAAACATCATTCTACTCGGTTCTGTTACGAAAAAATAGAACAAGTTTTAGTCTAATAATTCGAACTTTTAGCGTTAGTCTAATAAAAATCACACGACTGTAAGTATATACCTACTTGTTTGAAAAATCTCTATTTGGCTATTTCAGTCATTTTTAAAGACGAGAATGCTCAAAATAGACGTTGAATTGTTGAATATGACTAATTCGAGGTCTCTGATTTGAAATCGTAGTATTCTTAATGGAAAATGGAAATTCCACTGGAACGCGGTGCGCTTTATAGTACCTATGCAGGTAGTTCTGTAATATTCGAATAGATGGAGTTACCAGTGACATATCTAATAATCGTCTCGATTTTTTCGGAAGAGACGAATAAGCCACTTGGTTTTTTTCCCTGCAATTTTACATACCTACTAACCTATGTTTTTTGGCATGAAAATGATCATTTTGACTGTTGTTGTTTACTCGAAATAACCGTATGAAGTGTTGAAATAAAGGAATTTTAGTACAACGAAGGTATTATTTTCGCAATAAGGTCACTAAGTATTTATCGAGGATTTAGTTTTTAAGGCCAAAAAAATTATAATTTAAAACATTCTTCTGATGATTTTCAATTACAAATAGGTAATTCTACAAAGAGACAAATTTAGAGTTAGCTTGATAATAATTTCGTTTTGATAATTTATATCCCATTTTTAAAAAAAATATTTTTTGGTAAAGATTACCATTCTCGATACGTAGCTACCTAGTACCTACCTATACTTAAATTACAATTTTGCTAAAAATTATGTCAATTTTGGCTCTGGTACTTGGCACAGCTTGATGCAACTTGGTTCAACTGACAATTTAAAAAATCAATTTTTAGTTAAAACTTGTATTTTGGTCTCAGAGTTTGAAATTTGAAAAAAAGCAATGCTCCGAATGACCCAACGCCCCAATTTCTCCTTTGGTTCTGACGGAAAGAAGAAGGTACTCGCGAAAACGAATCCAACTAAGGGTAAACTTTTGAATTTTAACTTCAAATTATGTACACTTCTGTATTTTTACGTCTTCGATGCACGTGTGGAATTTTTTCAGAAAAAATTAATTTTCGTAAGCGAAAGAGGGGAAAATGCGTGGAAATTTGAGTGGGGGCCTTCGGGTTGCTCTAAGGATGAAATCGACTCAATATTTGGATTCTGCGACCTCGATTTAGGTAGGAAACACTTTCAGTTTATGCTAATTGAATTTTTTTGCCCAAAATTTGGAGATTTTCTATTTCTTAATAATTCTCCCTTCCTCAATATTAAGGAAACTATTGAGTAAATTAGAAAATTTGTAATCACAAAAATTACTCAGGATGTCGAGTTCTATGGGAGTGGTTGGTTTAGAAGTCGTAATTACCTACCTGAAGTTTTCATCCTATAATAGGCAAGTACGAATGAAGAAAGTTGGTAAAGTTTTCAAAACCTACTAATCCTATAGAACTGGACACCCTGAGTAATTTCTATGATTACAAAATTTTTGATTTACTCAATACTTTCCATAATATTGAGGAAAAAAGAATACAATTGTAAAAAATTTGAAAATCTCCTTTGGGCGAAATAAAATCAACTATGTAAGTAGTACAAAATTTACATGTTCATTTCTTCATTTGGGGTCATAGAGTCCAAATTTATTTTGTGGTCAATATTTCTGCTCGATGGGAAAATTCAAGTACAGTATGTCCCATTTAAAACGCAACCCAAAAATTCTAAAATCTATATTTCATGAGTTACAAAAAATTTTTTTTCCACATTTTAAAGTACATCATAAAAGGTGCTGAAAATGCCCGCCGTACTCGGATTTGCTCAATAGAGCTCGTTTCTATAAGCTTATAAAGTCATTTTTCACCATTTTTTGAGGTATTTTGTTGATTTCTTGTTATGTCTTCAAAAGACGAAAAATACTGATTTTTTTAGGATATTGACACTAGGAAACCTTTTTTGAAACAAGTAAATACGTTTGTTGAAGAAATTGGCAAAAAAAAATTTTCTGAGATGAGCTTGTAATGCTCCCTTGAAAAAACCACCTTTTTGCAAATGCAACCCGCGCGTGCATATCAGCCGTGGAATGAGAACCACTGCCGTTGGCGCGTTGAACGAACATGCGCTGCAACCAGCAGTGTCTACAGAACACGTTGACTCGTCGGAGCCCCGATGTCGCCCGATAGTTTCCGAGTTACGACGACTTTTACCCTCGGTTGCGTTTTATTTGGGACATACTGTACTTTTCTTCATTTTCAGTTTAACCTTCGCCTTCGAAAATGAAACCCATCACACTTCTTACAAGCCAACTCATTTCTCTCATCTCTCTCTCCACTGGTAAATTCTTACCAACATTTTCTCAATAGAGGGTAAAAATGCTTCTTGGCCATCTTGCCCCTTCCATGTGTCCACCCCACCCCACCCCTCAGTCATATAACTAATGCTATATAACAAGTGGATAAGGAGAGGTAGGCACATAGGGAGGGGAAGGTGGGTCATGTTGTATTGATCCTACCATCAATTTTCATAATACTACTATTTTCATGCCCAAAACATACAGTTTAGTACGATTTTATACCTAGTAGGTATCTCGTTTTCAAATGATGGCATATTTTCCAAAACCCCCTTACTTCAGGACTCTTCATTTCCTCTACTATTGGTCGTACCAAAAAAATGTTCATACAAAAAATGTTGGAAATTAAGTGTAAAATAAAAAAGTACTGAGCTACTTTTGCCGTAAAACTAAATTCTGAGAAGTTATTCGGGAAAATCCATTTTTGAGGGGGGCGGAGCCTCCATAAAAAATTTAGCACGGGGTCTAAGGGGTGCGGACTTTTTAGAGGAGGGGACCATTCTCGACAGTTTTTGGCGATAAAATCTTTGCTAGCTAAAAATGTTTTTTTATTTCCTTATTCGCCTACACTACTACTGAAAATACCCCAACTACTCCTGCCCCACTGAAATAACAGGTTACTTCATGTTTTCATTGAATTTTGATCCCCCCCCATTTTTCTCAAAATCTTAGCCTCTCCCTTACACAATTTCTGGATGCGCCTATGCCTAGGTTACATCAGTCTGTTTTCATAAGCGCACCCAGGGGGGCTCAGGGGCTCGAGCCCCCCCCACTCCCTTTAAGCTCGGACAGGAGAAATTTTTTTAGTACAAAAATGTAAAAAAAACAAATTTTTTTGCACTTGAAACCTGATTTTTCAAAAAAAAATCGCCCTCGCTTTGCTCGGGCAGTATTTTAATCCTTCTATTTTAAAAATTGATTATTTTTCACTGATCTTTGATCTTTAGGTCGAAAATCACTAATTTCTCAATCAATTCCCAGTTTATCAGAATAAATAAATAATTTTGACTGAAAAATTAGTGAAAAATAACAGTAATTCCATACTTTTCTAATTTTACTTAGGTAGCTCAAAAACGTTTATGAATTATCAACGTACTAAAAATACCCTGACTATGCCAGCGCCACTGAAATAACAAGTTACTGAATTTTTTCATTAAAATTTCACCCCCCCCCGCCTTATTTTTTTTCCTAAATAATTTCTGGGTGCGCTTATGGTTTGAGTTTTAGTTCAATCTAACCTATGTTGGATTGAGCAAATTCTTGGTGGTGGAAATATCACTTTTTTATTTCATCTTCCCGATCCTTTAAATTTTAAATTTATTTTCGAATTCTCACAACCCATACAACACAATAATAATAAAATCCGGGACTAAATTCTTTTCGCTTTTATTTTCTTATGAACAATAATTTACAATGTACAAAAATTGAAAATTATAACATTGGCCTGTATAACCGTTTATTGCACATTTCATTAGAAATAAACTCAACACTATCTAAAAATGTCCAATAAATCACAGAAAAATTAGAGAAATAATATTTAAACGTATAATTATACAAACGAAATAAAGTAATACACACTAACAACGTCATAAATAAAATTCAGAAGAGAAAAAAATAGAAGATAACAAAATGAAAAAAAAAATCAAAAAACAATAATGGCAGTAACAACAAAAATAATCGTATTAACAAAAAGTATAATAGAATAAATAATGATATTTTTTAAATATTTCAATGAGACTTTTTTTTTTTTTAGAAAAAAACCACACACCGAAACTGGAGCATACGATCAGTGGGAATCTATGGCTATAAAGCGCAGAGAGCGTGAAAAATATGAATCCCCAAAAAAATTAATATCGTAAAGCGTATACAAAATATAGCGAAATTAATTCCAAAACGTCGCGATTCTTTACTCAAGGGGAAAAAATGCAATAAAAACAGAGGAATTAAGAGTAAATAAATAAATACAACGAAAACGCTAGGTAGTAATAAAAATATCGTAAAAATAATTTCGAAATCGCTAAATAGAAACGCTGACTCTGAGAAAGAAAACGATTCGTTTGAAAAAAAAATACCTACTACAATTTACTTAAATTGATTAAGGGGAGATGGCCTCGTTAAATATGCATTTAAACAAAAACATTGCACGTAATCACATTTTGTTCGAAGCTTAAATATTAATACGTATACTTTACATGTTTCATATTTATCTTTTTTTTAAATAGTATATAGCTTTTGTATACATTTAGACACTTACAGGTAGGTTATTTTACATCGAGATTCCATTACAAAACATATAGGTATAATTGTACAACACTAATACTTACGTAACAATCGAACACGTACGTTGAAAAAAAATAAAGAAAAAAAACGAAACTAGCAGCTTTTCGTTTCGTCTTCGAAATTCTACACGAATAAATAAGGAATGTCATACGTATGAGCAAAAGGTAAACCGAAATGTGAACATATCTTACGAAGGAGTCGTATACCAATTAGGTGGATTTTTGATACCTTCCGAGTACACAGAAGCTCCAGCTGCAGCTTTATTGGAAGGGTGATAGATGTGGAACCCGGGCGAGTGATAGAATTGAGACTGATCCAGCGACGAGGCCGAAGCGTAGGCGTCCAGGGCACTATGATGCATCGGCGTGTACGCCTGAGGTTTCAGAGGTAACGGTTGAGTGGGTATTTCAGACGAGCTAGAGTTCAGATACTGATGCCTGAGCACGTCGTTGTAAACAGATCCATCGAAAGAGCTGCCATTCGTATTGTGATGTATCTGCTGCTGGTGTTTGTCTCTTGGCGAGACCGAGGACGGAGGCGTCATCGCTGCTGTGTGATAATCCACCGAATACGTACCGCCGCTCGAGTACGAGCTGACCAGGCTATTAAAAGCGTCGTTCGGTTTTTGGTTATGAGATAAACTGAATTGCTCGCTGAATGATCCTTCGCTGCCGGGAGGCGTCGGCAGAGGCCCTACGTGATTTACCTCGCTCGAATAATAAGGTATTCCGGGCGACGACCCGGTCCTGCCGGTATTGGGGAGGCCGGAAGCAGCATGGACGTTAGCTCGAATCACGCTTTCTCTATTAGCAGCGTAGAGCTGTTTCAGTAAAGCCGAAGCCGAACCGTAGGGCTGAGGGTGTTGATGACTTAGCTGATTCAGGTGATGATGATGTGCTCCGATCCATTGTATGGTGCTTCGTTGCTGCTGCTGTTTGAGTAAAGTATCTGTGCTGAAATCGGTCGTCTGATGGATCAAAGGTGACGAATTCTTATCCAGCGTGCTGGATGGTAAATGCTTAGACATGGCGTTTTCTAAATCTTTGACCGAGGTGCCGCCTCCGCCGCCGCCGTCGCTGTCTTCGTGAGGAACTGGCTTTGGACTAGCTGTAATCGTGATTCCTGCCGACGAGTTGCAAGACGATGCCGGACTCAGGACTGGGTATCGTTTGCGACTGCTGCTGCTGTTATTGTTGTTGGAGCTGGTATTGGCGCTGCTGGTGTTGTTGCGACAAAGGTTGCTGGCTTCTTCGTCGTCCGAGCTGCAGCAGCTGCTTTCTTCTTCGCGATGCAGAGGTGTGGTCAGTTTGCGTTTGTGCATTCGTCGGCCCGGAGCTGCGGTTGAGGTCGCCGGTGGTTTCTCGACTGCTAATTTTTTCGGCGGCAATGGGTGTAGAATGTTGTTGCTTATCTGGAAAAATGAAAATTACGTTGTTGATAATTTTTGAAATGTTGAGACAAAGGGTATGGCCGGATAAAATTCACTTTTTTCACTGATTTTTCAATTAGTCCAGGCAAAGAAGAGAAAAAATGTACCAAACCCCCAAAAATTAAAGCCTGATTTTTTTTTCGCGTTTTACGTTCGTAATGGTCCACTACGCAACATACTAAAATGGACACCCCCACAACCCTCCGCTACCCTCAGGGGAGGGGTAAACGTCCGCTGAAAACCGGTTTTTCGTGAATATCTCCTCAAATAAGCCTCAAAATTGAAAAGTAGTTATGAACAATCTTGTTCTACGCGTAATTTCCTATCGGAAGGGGTTTTTCTTTTTCAAAAACACTCACTTCCTTGACCAAAAATTAAGGGTAAAAATCGCCTATTTTTCAACAATTTACAGCATTTTTGGAAAAAATCGAAACTTTTGGAAATATCTCCTCAAAAAAGCCTCAAAATGGAAAAATGGTTATGAACAATCATGTTCTACGTGTAATTTCCTATCAGACAGGTTCGTTTTTTTTTCGAAAACACCCGTTCCTTTGCCCAAAAATTAAGGGTGAAAAACACCTATTTTTCCAATATTCACAGTATTTTTGGAAATTATGGAAATACGAAGCTAAAAGTACCCAAAATGAGTATTTTTTTAATACATGCTGGTAGGGTATTTCAAAAAAAAAGTCACCGCAAAAATTTCAACCCCTACCGTTAATTATAAAGGAGGTTATTGAAATTGAATACTGCATTTAAAAAATCGAAGTTGTGGAAAGAAAAAGTACTATAAACGCGATGTTATGCTGATTATTGGTGATACGAACATTTCTTTGTGTCGTAAGGATTCAAAAACGATATTTTCAGCTTCGTATTTTCATCATTTCCAAAAGTACTGTGAATATTGGAAAAATAGGCGTTTTCCACGCTTAATTTTTGGGCATAAAAGTGGATGTTTTCGAAAAAAACGAACCTTTCTGATAGGAAATTACACGTAGAACATGATTGTTCATAACCATTTTTCCATTTTGAGGCTTTTTTGAGGAGATATTTCCAAAAGTTTCGATTTTTTCCAAAAATGCTGTAAATTGTTGAAAAATAGGCGATTTTTACCCTTAATTTTTGGTCAAGGAAGTGAGTGTTTTTGAAAAAGAAAAAACCCTTCCGATAGGAAATTACGCGTAGAACAAGATTGTTCATAACTACTTTCCAATTTTGAGGCTTATTTGAGGAGATATTCACGAAAAACCGGTTTTCAGCGGATGTTTACCCCTCCCCTGAGGGTAGCGGAGGGTTGTGGGGTGTCCATTTTAGTATGTTGTGTAGTGGACCATTACGAATGTAAAACGCGAAAAAAAAATCAGGCTTTAATTTTTGGGGGTCAACTCCTAAAAATGCCTGGACTACATACCATAAAACTAAATTTCGAGATTTAAAGTAAAATGATCGCGAAAAGAGTGTTTATCGGGGTATTTTGACTTGCTGAACACGAATACGGGATTTGTTTTTTAATTTGCTCATTTCTTTTCGTATAAAGTGCTCAAAATTTGAAAAAATCTGCCAAAATAACATTTTTTACGGTTTTTTGCAATTTTTGACCCTTGCGCCACCTCAATCGCCAAAACTGAATACATGACGTAAATCTACGTCAAAAAACACGTTTTTAGGATATTTTCAAAAATTTGTCGAACTTCGCTGTAAAGGTCTTTTTTACAGTTGAAAATTTCAAATGGCCAAAACCTCATGAAGGAGTGTACCAAAATTGATGAAAAAATTATCAGACTTCTACGAGATGTAACTTTGTGCCAAAGAACAGAAAATTTCATTCACTTCCATTGGAATTAAACATTCTTGAAAATGATGCAATAAAATGGCCGTAGCTCCGAAAGGGAGGGGGTTGGGGGGCCAAAATTTTTTCCAGAATTTTTTAAAATCAAGTTACACAATCTGGGGGCATTAGATCAAAAATCGGGGCTGGGGCCAAAACCATCCCTTATCCGGCTATACCCTTTTTAAACATGCCAAGGTAAAAAATTACAACCAGACTGAACAAACGAAGGGGCAGAATTTCCTCAATAAGGAGAATTCAGGGAAAATTTTTAGTTTTCCTAATCCTGACAAAATGTTAAAATGTTACAAAAATGACAAATTTCATTATAATTTTTCAATTCATAGAAATTGCTTACCAGGAAACCTTTACACAACCCGTCTTCACTGATTGAGCCAAATTTTGGGTCACTAAAAGAACATGTCACCCACACCTCCGAACCAAATTTTTAGCTGCCGAATTTGATTACAGCGCCCTCTGAAGAAATTCCAGCGTGCTAGAGAAAACGTAAACTTTTTCTAGAGCTTCCTGTTTGACTTGAAAATGGTCGCAATCGATCGGGAGGGGCGACTAAAGGGAGTAGGCGAAGCTTTGGAACTCGTTTCTGGAAAAATCCGTGATTTTTGAGTTTTTTAAAAAATAGGTATGAGATATCAAAGTTGTAAAAAAAAATTTTTTTCAACTCGTCCGCACGGCGCTGGAGAAAAAGTCAATTTTCTCCAGAAGACTCTAGTTAGACTCGAAAATGGTTGCAATAGATCGGGGGGGGGGGGATTAAATATTAGTAGATAAACCAATTTTCAGATTTTTACTTCATGATTCGCCATTTTTATGAAAAACTGAATTATATCATCAGGCCATTTCTGCGGTTTTCAAAAATTTCTCAAAAATTGAGAAATAAACTTTGGCAGCTAAAAATTTAGTTCGAGATGTGGTTGATATGATCTTTCAATAAGTCAAATTTTGGTTCAATCGATGCAGACGGGTAGTAAAAGTTTTCCTTCTTGGCAGCTTTTGTTCTGAAGTAAAACTTGTGATTTTTTTTTTGGTAGAAAATACGTTTTTTTTTTTTACAAATAACACAGGTCGACACGAATTTTGTTTTTGGGTTCTCATTGCGAAATTTGGGTTGCTTTTATGTAACTAATAAAGGAAAAAATATTTTTTTTGACCAAAGTTTGCTTTGGAGGGTGGAGGGGCCAAAAAACTGATTTTTTCAGGTCAAAAAGCCTGAGCATTACAAAAAAAATTGAAATTTTTTTTTTTTGGACTTATCTTGTAGGAAATTTTACGGCGAATCCAATGCCGCAAACCGCAGACCTCCGTCTCTTTTTTATAAAAAGTTACAGCTCATACTTAAAACCCTTAGTTTTCTCTAAAATTTCACTTTTTCGCGAAAAAGGCACAAAAAATGTGATTTTTTTCACAGAATTTTGTAAAGAATGAGCTGTAACTTTTTTTCAATAAGAGATAGAGGTCCGCGGTTTGCGGCATTTGATTTGCCGTGAAATTTCCTACAACTCTCATCATGGTCATTATGGCCTTAAAACCCTTATTTTTCTCTTAAATTTCACTTCTTTGCGAAAAAAAATCAAAAAAATGCGATTTTTTCACAAAATTTTGAAAAGAATGAGCTGTAACTTTTTTAAAAAAAGAGATGGAGGTCTGCGGTTTGCGACATTAGATTCGCCGTAAAATTTCCTACAAGATTAGTCCAAAAAAAATTTTTTTCAATTTTTTTTGTAATGCTCAGGCTTATTGACCTCGAAAAATCAGTTTTTTGGCCCCCCCACCCCCCAAAGCAAACTGTGGAAGCCAGGATTGAGCAAGGTTATGTATTTTGATGTCTAGAAACAGAATTTCGGCATGAGAACCCAGAAACAGAGCAAAAAATTTTTTTTGTCGCCCTGTGTAATTTAAGAATTTTAGTCTTCTGAATAAGCAAGGTTGAGGAAGATATCATTTAAATCAGAAAAAATTCCATGAGCCGAAATTTTTTTCTATTTTCTTTTCAAATTCTCTTAATAATAGTAATTTCAATTCAACTGTTCTCCTCCCCGACATCTGATAAATTAAAGGTTTAGCTTTCGATTATTCTGTTTGGTAATCCACCAACCCAATCTGAACGAATTTACAAAGGTTTGCCGATCTTCAATATTAAAGGAGAAAATTCACGAACTTGGAAGTGCAGTTTTACAACCCAGAAATTTGATTTAGAAAGTAAAATTCGTTCAACTTGCTTTGTAGAAAACATTTTTCAATGAATTTAAAAATTCGGTGAAAATTTTATCTAATTTCAGAATTGAAAGAGCTGCAAAACCGGGCTGAATAATTTGAAAATCGCTGCATTTTTTAATCAAAAAATCAACGAAATTTTAAAATTGCATGAAATTAAAAAGTAATGATACCAATCGAAAGCGCATTTCATCTTCTTTCGAAAAAGGTATCATAAAAAATTTCCAAAATTTTTTCTTTTTCGAGTTATTTAAAAAAAATTCAAAACATAATGATAACAGGACACCAAATTATTAGGCAGAAAGTATGCAATCCGCACAAGAGCAAATGCTCCATTCTTATCTCATCGTTTTCAGGTATAGAAATAACTTTTTAACAATCTCCCAAAAAATTGGGACCAATTTTCAAAACTTTTCAAAAAACAGAAAGCACCTTCGGTCAGCCTTTTTCACTCAGATACAATAAATTTTTGAAACCTGGGAAACTCGTAAAATTCTGTATCTTTTTGAATAAATCAAAGTAAGACACCAACCTGAGAATGATTACTTTCCACAGGAGTAGTAGATGGCACATTATTTTGTAATTGCGTAACATGATCGACGCGGCCTCGTCCTCCATTATCGACACCTCCTTCGGCCGCACCATCTTCCAATTTCGTTGGCGATAAATGATGTTCGTGATTTCTCCCCGACGAGTTTCCACGATTACCGTCTAAAATATCACGAAAAATAACAACGTTAACATTAATTATTCAATAAAAAAAACGAATAATAGGTATCTAAGTTTGAGTATTAATACTAATATATACTTATTTAAATAGGTGCATAAAAAAACACCTAAATCTAACCCAACCCAACACACATCGGAATACAAAAAAAGGGGACAAAGTCAATAGAAAAATAAATTACAATAGAAAAAAAAAAAAACACTGCAATATTTAAATTATTAGTACGTTCGAGTTATTATGGCTGCATAACTTCCCCTTGAAAACATCCCGATGTGTTTTATTTTTCAATTCCGTACAATCAGTTTTGTAAATTCACGCGCACTATTTCTCGATTCTTACAGAAAAAAAAAGCAATAATAAGATAGAGAAGAGCTAACCTCCTGTTTCAGAATCGGGAGAACCATTTTCCGGATCATTTCCTCCGCCTATATCTTCTCGTTTTATCGTTCTATGTCCTATGTGATCTTCCAGTTGACAACAATCCATTACCATATGTTCGTATTCTTTGCCACTGTTGAGGTAATCAAATAAAAATCATTATTACGGTATCGATTCAAGTTGAAAGTAGAGAAATAAATTCAGCTAGATACGTACCTAATTACGTAATTAACGCAAATTATATTCTGTTCTTCGGCGTTCTTCGAACTACATACAACGGTGGCGCAAGTTTGAATCCACGTGTATCCGCCATTTTTATTCATTAATTTAAAATACGGGGTGATCATTTGACCTTTATTAATTACTGCAATTAAAAAAAAAAAGTCAAAAACTTAGTCAACGATTTGATCGATTTCGAAATCACAAAATCAATTGGTTTTTACGAAGAAAAAATACACTTACAATCTAAATGACACTTTCGCAGCCTTTGAACATCTTCGCCGTGACATAATGTGTATAAATTCATACCGGTTAATTCTTCGGCCGTATAATCCAGTAACTCTGACACCCTGTAAGACGATTCGAAGTTTGAATTTGGGTCAATTTGAAGCAAAAACTAATCCATAAGAAAATACAGTACTTACCTAGGTTCGCAGTGAGCTATTCGAAAATCAAAATTTACCCTCGTGACGAACATGTCGCTTTCTAGACGAATTTCATGAACGCTTGGTGGAGGTAGAGCTATGGCTAATGAGACCGCTCCCAGAAGCGGCGGAGATGACTTACGAGTATGCGGATAGGGCATCTGAGGCCTTAATCGGCATAATAATAAAACTACCTGTAAAAAAACACAAAATATTTTCAATTAGCAATGTATACGAAATAAAGTCATTTCCAGTGACGTCCAATTTTTTCGGGTGGGGGGGGGGTGTTCGAAGTGGTAGTGGAGAATTTATATACTTGAAAGATTCCAGGGAGGAGGGCAAAAAATTCTACTTTCGCACTGTCGCCTCAAATAGTTCATACCATATTTGACTAGCTCCTGAATAATTTAGCCTCAAATGGGATTCGACGATCCAACTTCAATTTTTCTCAAAATTTATTGTTATTCTAATTCCCAAGTTCAAATTTTTTCTTTTTTTTTTGAAATATTGTATCCAATTTTAAAACTTTTTCGGCAGTAAAAATTTTCCAATTGTGATTTTTTCAAATTTTCCTAATTTTACATTTTTTCAAATTTTTTCCAATCATTGAATAAAAAAAATTTTGAGAAACACAAAGTTGAAATTTTTTAAATTAAAAATTAAAAATTTCTTAAACATTAAAAGCTCAAAAAAATTTAAAAATTGAAATATGGAAAAAATTGAGGAAAAATTTTAAAGTTGAAAGAAATTTTAGTACCTATTGAAAATTTTTCCAACCTCGAATTTTTCAACAAATTTCAACTTCATCTTTTTCAAAACTTCTTTAACTCAGTAAGTAATGAAAAGAAATTTTAAAAAGTAATAAAAATATGAAATCGAAAAAAAATTTTAAAATCAAAGTAGGAAAAATTTTGAGAAAAGTTAGGTGAGTTTGGAAAATTTTTTAAATTGGATGCTGGATTGAAAAAAATTTAGAGTTAAAGAAATTGAAAAAATTTAAAGTTGAAAAAAGTTGAACTTGGAATAAATTTGAAAAAATTGGGTTTTAATGTCCAAAAAAGACCATTCTTCATGTTTTAAGGCCTTGAAAATCCCTATCTGATGTAATTTTGGGCGAGGGGGGTACATTGGATACTTTGTACCCCTACCCCCAATTGAGGAGGAGCAGTACAATATCTTGCACCCTACTTTTCGACTGGTGATTTCCATTAAAAATGATAATTTTAAACGACTCGAATTTTAAATACAAATACATCCATTTCGATCCCATTCTTTCCTCCTGGATCATTCCAAGTACCCCAAAAGTACCATTAACGTCCTAATACGAGCATATAACGATACCTAAGCATAAGTTTCTCATGTACGATGTGTATACGATAGCACGTGTTATTATGACTACACGAGACCATTATAGATATTTTATATAAATGATAATGAACGTTGTCTAGTAAAATATAGAGCTTTGGCTTCGGTACTACGACGAGGGTGAAAAGAAAGTAAAAGTAATCTAGAAAGAAAAGAAGGGTTGAAAAGTTGATGGTGTGATTATGGCATTTAATTGAGTATTTCACAGCATTTTCTCTGCGTTTTACTTTCTTCTTTTATATTTACAAAAGGGTGAACTGACTCATCCGATTCTTTAATGTTAATGCCTTCTTATTTTCAAACCGGCTATATTTATAGTTTTAATTAACTCGTCCGATAGATGTTTTCGGCCAAACAATCGAATTCCTAAGATAATAGATTCTGAGGTAGGGTTGAGGTAGAGTTTAGAATTTTTACACAGGGTATCGCAGGTGAATGGCCTGGTATTCGCAAAATTTAGATTATTGGATAAGAATCTGGTATTAAAATAACTGCGAGACAAACAAGTTGCCTATCTTTGAAATTGAAGGTGCAAATAAATTCTGAAAAAAACAAGTATGGAAATAAATAATATTTTTGCAGATAGAGATACCTCGAAAATTGAACAAATTTCTACAATGGTTATTTTTTGCCCAACTTTAAATTTAAAAAGATTACAAATGCGAATTTCTACGGAAAAATTTAAAAAAAAAAGAATTATTGTGGAAATAGATAATTTTTTGTTGACTGAACGATTTTTATTCCGGTCATTTTTTGCCTGGGATCAAAATTGAAAGAGCAAACAGTATTTAAAAATCGAGGAAACTCGTAAAAAACTTCAAGAAGAATTACTTCGAAATTAGTTCCTTGAATTTTGATGATAGGAAAAAAATTATCAAAAAATTGTTCAATTTAAATAACTTGGCGGTATTATTCCTACAATTATTTTTTCGTTTTTTTTTCTGCTAAACTTTATTATGAAATTCCTCAAAAACTTTCGACTTGATTGTGATTCGCTCAAGTTTACATAGAGTGCATTACAATAACATTAACATCTAGAGAAGTGAAAGACCCAAGTGACATAATAATTCCACTGGTGTACCTAGAGCCCTGACACTTTGAACATCTTTGTCAATTTTTTCTCAGTCGAGTCGTTTACTTACCTACTTTTTAAAAATAATTTTTGATCTCTTTTTCAACCCTCGCCAACATTTTACGTGATTTCCTGAATGATTTCGATTTTATTCTCCTTTCATCTTAGCTACTTGGTCGAATTAAACTTTGGTATCTCCTCCAACAAAATTTTTAAAATTCCATAGCAACTCCCCTCCCCAGTTCAATGCTGGTCTTTCAAAAATAAATAATGAATTTTTCAAAACTCTATGATTTTTTTGAAAGTTTATGGGTTTCAACCATCTATGGTATATTAAGCAATTCTTATAAAACGTCAATTTTATTAGATATTTTAACCATTTTTATGCCAATTTCAGCACATTATTTATGTTGATATTTTAGCAACTTTTATGTAATCAACCGTTATAATAATATTTCAAATGATTTCTGTAAAATTTCAGGTATCCACTATCCACCCACTTTTGGTTCATTTTTCAACGATTTTTGCGTCACCTACTTTATACAAATTTTGGGATCATTTGAAAAATTTTCGAGATTTTTTAATGATTCTGTTATTCAATATTACAATAATTTTTGAGATATTGTAATGCAACTTTCTGTTAATTTTAAGTACCTATTTCTATCGTATAAATGGAGGAGAGTTTCGATGGGATTTTAGGTAATTCCTACGCAATTTTTAAATTTTTTCTTTCCCTTTCGAGTAGAATGAGCCAAATTTGACCTACTGCTATAGCACAGCGGGCCCACGCCCGGGTACATCTGTGAATTTATGAATAGTTCTAGTCATTTTAATCCAACAAAATACGTATTTAAAAATTATATTTTTTCAAAAAAATCAGCTGAAAAAAATTGATCATTTTTTGATTTCCCAAATTTTTTATTTTTCAATTTTTTAAGTAATTGGTAAAATTAAAGAAGTTGATTTTTTTTTTCAATTCAAGTAATATTTAAACAAAAAGTTGAAAATTCATCTATTATCGTTTTCATTATTCCATTACATTTTTTCTAAAACATGATGAGATGAAATTTCAACTCAATAAATCATGAAATGTCTTATTTTTGATTCAAATACATAATATTTGTGAGGCGTTGTACGATAAGATACCTCGTGGTGAGATCAATTTTTTTTATTTCGGATGTGGAATCTATTTTTAGTGAGGAATCCATTGGTGTAATCAGATTTCCTCCACTCGATTCGTTTTTGCAGAAGAAATATTTACCTAAATGTTTCATTTTCTTAAGTTTTTGCACCACAAGGGCCCCGAAAAAACATTCAATTGTCACCACAGGGCAATTTTTCAAATCTTCGATTTCATTAGTATCAATAATATTACACATAATCTATCCAAACCCCCTCTCCCTTATGCAGAGACTTCAGATTCTTTTGTACAAGAAGAAAACGGCAAATTTTGGAAAATACGCCTTTTTTTGTTTTTTGGCTCTCTTGAAAAAATCAAATTTTCACCACAATGTCCCTTATCGCACAACGCCTCACATTTCTAGAAATTTTTAGGAAAATTCCTCTAGAATAGAACTAAGGTTTGGAAAAAGAACAGGTGACGAACAGATAAACTTGCCAATTACGAAAAAGTAAACTTCTTGACAATTTTTCAAAAAAAGGGTCCGCATGAAAATTTTAACTGAATATTTTAGAAAACTACTCATTTTATCGAATTCTTTCAACTTTGAAGCGTTGCGACACCAACATACCAACAAAATTTTCAACGCATTTTATTACATAGATACTTATAGCTATTTTTTCATTTTTCATTTTTTTTTAAAATAAAAATTTCAACATTTCATGCACTTGAGCTCTTTAGTGAAATCGTGTAACATTCCCAAAGGTTTAAAAACTTGACTATAGATTCAACATTTTTTACAAATATCAAAGTCAATACGAAAATCGTAATTTTGAATTCGCATTCGATAAAATTCTCTCACACTCGTAATCCTACACTCTTACACACAATACAAATTTCTATCCGAAGAACATCTCCTCGACACAACCTTAAGCATTCGTAATTCCCAAAGACACAGTTAATAAGTAAGAATTTACCACCAAAGCAGCATCCTACGCCTAGTTTCGCCTCGTTTTACTTTCTGGTAGCTGAAAAACAGACACAAACGATGCCATATTTTTGGTAAACTTTACCGTCAGGTTTCATAATTCAGATCGCTATTTAACTTTGGTAAAGAACAATAGGTACGAGTACATTAATGGCGTAACATTTCGTTGCTGATACAATCACTTTAGACAAATTATAAGCGGTTAGGGATATACACACCGTGTATAGCGTTTTAATTGTCCTAAACGGTGGCAAAGATTTCGCCGTTTGTTGCAGAAAGCTGAAATTACTTGTTTTAACCCCATCGCCCGGTCCCTTTTGTTTTAATTAAGCCTCGATTATAATACTGATAAGCGCGCTTAAACACTTACAATGCTTGATATGTTCTTATACGTACGTAAAAGGGACCACCGAGTGATCGTACCGACCCTATGTGTATGTGTTTAGAGGAGTCTGTGGCATCCCTGCTCCACCCCATCCCTTCGACGACACGATAATCGAAACCCATAAAGTATCTACGTGTGTTTTCGCAGTAGGTATTATCTGCTTGGGCTTGGGAGTAGAGTTAGCAGGACCACGATTTGGTTTAATTTATTCGACTTATTATATTATTTTACTTATTATTTAACCAGTATAAGTGTAGAATTTGAGAGTTCAATTTTTAAATGGTTGGGCTGAATTTAGGAATAGGTAGGTACGTCTACTTACAACGAAAGTATCCCAACCAGCAAAAATTTTGAGCCGAAACAAAAATAAATCGAAAGTACATTATGAAGGAACCTTATATTTAAAATTTCAAGTGCTAATATTCAGTTCTCGAATTTTGACGAATTTTTGAAATTTCAAAATTACATCCATCGACCTGAAAATCAGGAAAAATTAATCTAATGAACAAAAAAACTGAAAGTTGGTAGATACCATGTTTTTGACTTCTCAAAACGATTAAAAGCATGATATTTTTAATTTTTTTTCAGAAAAATTTTCGGTAAAAAAATATTGATTTGGTCCGGCAGTTACGAATTTTGGAAAATTGTGCTGCTATCGATCAAATAGGTCACCAATATGTGTAATCTGAATTTTTAGGTACTAAAAATCATATAGACCATTTTTATGGACTTTTCTTCAATCCAAGAAAATTCCTAAATTTTCTGGAGATTTCGAAACGTCTAGGAACCAATTCTAATCGATTCGAAAGGTCGACAATAGCTCTCTCAATTATAGATCAGTGAAAATAAATCCCTGAAAAACAGTCAGAATTTCAGCACAGGAGAAAATCCGTGAAATTTTTTTACTGAAAACAAATCAATGATAAAAATCAGTGGAAAATCAGTGAAAATCATTGAAAAATCAGCAAAAATTCGCTAATCAGTGAATTTTACTGATTTTTCCTGTGCTGCAATTCTGACTATTTATCAGTAACTTTTCACTGATTCAGAATGAGAGAGTATATACCAAATTTCAGTTTTTTTCGTTGATTAGATCAAATTTTCATATTTTGTAGGTCGAAGGTATGAAGGTTATTCTGAAATTTCAAAATTTCGCCAAAATTCGAGAAATGAACTTAAGCATCTGAAATTTTAGATTGTTTCAAAATTTTCTAGCCATCGACAAAATGATCAAATCATTCAGGAAAATTTGAACTATTTATCTATTTTACCAATCGCTTTTGAAGTCCTGAATGGTTCGTCGATGATTAAATCATTCAAAAATGATTTATTCATTCAAGACCAATAATTTGAAGAATGTTTCATCTACAAAATAATATGAACGACTCATGTTTTATCGAAATATTTTGTCACATAGTGAATCGTTTTTGACTACTGGCCGAATAATTCGCAAATCGACTTACTTATTTTTGACCAGGGCTGTACAGAGAAAATAGGGGCCCAGGGGAAAAAAATGTAAGTGAAAAAAAAGTGAAGAGAGAATTTTTTAGCCCAAGCGGATCCTCGTGGGCTCCCTAAAAAAAATTCAGGCCTGAGGAGATACTCCTTCTCTCCTCTGCACAGGCATGTTTTTAACAAAATCGTTCGGCAACACCCCATGACTCATTTAATCGGTCTTTGCTTACCTATTTTTTTATACAGGGTGTCCCAAAAATAACAAAAATGGATTTCAACTCAAAAAATATCAGCGGATTTTACTGGTAATTGTTATAAACATATAGGACGATTTGAACGAGATAAGAATTCTCGAACCCAGTTTAGAGGTTTCAAATTGATTATGATAACAAAAAAAAAGGAGGCCTCAGAAATGTACTTCGTAATAATGTTTTTCAATTTATTTTCTACAACTTCTGTTTCATTTGCTTTCATATCTTTATTTTTTATCATTTTTTTTGAGGAGTTTTCGACAACTGGTTCAAAATCACTAAACCAGTTTCAAAAAAAAAGAGAGGGAAAATTGAAACATTCGATTTTACTAAATTTTTCTCATGTGTGAAGTATCTTAAAATGAATTTAGTAGTTTTCACAGGGAAATCATCTCACTGAAAAAATCGATTATTTCACTCCCCCTTCCAATCACACCACTTCTGTGGTAAGAAAAACGTTATGAGATTCTGTATTTGAGAATTGAGATTATATGGATCAGACATCGGAATAATTTTTCTTCTTGCAAGAGCTAAAAATTTCCAACTTTTTCCTGTTGATAATTCCTTTTTATTGGTTACCTAAGTACCTATTTGAAATGTTGGAAAATTAAAAGTTTAAGGCAAAGACTTGAAATTTTTAAAAATTTTCAGATTTTTTTTCAATTTCTGAACAATTTTTCTATTATCTTTTTTTGATGAAAAGTTCAAAATCTCCCACGTTTTCCTTCATTCCCATACATTTCCAAAATCAGTCTTTTGGCCCAAAATTTACCACGATTTGAAAAATTTTCCATAATATTAGACCTAAAACTATCTCATCACCCCCCCCCCTCCGCGATTAATTTTTTACAATCCGAAAAATTATCTAGCCTTCTAATCAATCGACAATTCCCAAATCTGCGTATTTCAGCAATTAGAAACGATTTTGGCAGATTTACAGGAAAATGTGAAAACATTTCTAGCAACAAATGTTGCATAAAATAACATTTTCTACCTAAATATGAGTTCTCTACTAGCATTTTTCGTATCATGTAAAAATTTTTTAAAATTTTTTTCCGATTTAAAATCAACGTTTTTAGAATAGCATTTCTAACTTTGCTACCCCTGGATTTTTTCAAAGGTAGCAAAAAATGCTCCTTCACTTCTTTCCTCCACCTATGATTCTTGCAGAGTGATTTTTTGAAAGGAGAGATATCACTATTATAATCAAAGACGTAGAAAACTTCACTAAAAGATGTATGAGAAATTTGCAAAAAAAACCCAATAAAAATGGTCTATATGAACTTTAGCAACTATGAATGGGATTACCAATAAATATACGGCTGTTGAAACTGACGTCACAATTGAACTGGTGGAAAAATTTTAAATTTTCAAAGTATTTTTTTTCTTAGCTACAAATTTTATTATTTTCACAATTGTCACAAAACTTCATTTTTTTGCAATAATTGATC
This sequence comes from Pseudococcus viburni, assembly GCA_033439095.1. Taxonomy (NCBI): domain Eukaryota; kingdom Metazoa; phylum Arthropoda; class Insecta; order Hemiptera; family Pseudococcidae; genus Pseudococcus; species Pseudococcus viburni. The sequence continues at coordinate 107,237 of JAVBJF010000458.1, forward strand.
AATTTAAGAAAATCCCGTATAAATACGTACGAAATGAATGATTTTTTCTTTCTCCCACCAGTTCCTTATCACACTTTTTGATAAGGATGGCGTAGTTTCAGCAGCTCTATAGGTAACCCATTTGATTTAATAAAGCACAATTTTCTAAAATTCGTAACTGCCGAGCTGAATCATTTTTTTCAAAGACTTTTCCTTCAACTGTACCATTTGGGTAGTTTATTCTGTATTTTGTTATTTTTCTTGTTTGCAAATGCCAATTTTTTTAAATATTTTTCTACTGATTTTTTTTTGTTTTTATGCGATGGGTTGGCAACAGAAATATGTTTCCCTTTTTTCTACCAGTTGTCCTATCTACCAAGTGTCCTTTCTACCCCATGACCTAGTCTCCATTTTTTGGTACTGTAAAATTATTTTAAAAATTTTTTTTCTGATTTAAAATCAACGTTTTTAGAATAGCATTTCTAGCTTTGCTACCCCTGGATTTTTTCAAAGGTAGCAAAAAATGCTCCTTCACTTCTTTCCTCCACCTATGATTCTTGCAGAGTGATTTTTTGAAGGGAGAGATATCACTATTATAATCAAAGACGTAGAAAACTTCAAAAATTTTCTAAAGGTTCCAAAACCTCTCAAAACCGCTTCCAATCGATTTGGGAGGTCGAAAATAGAGTATAGCCCAAATTTCAGCAAATTTTCGTCTTTTTCAGGGTCATGGGGAAATTTTGAATTTTCGAAAATTCGTCAAAATTCGAAAACTGAACATTACCATCTGAAAATTTTGATATGAGATTCTTTCATCATACTTTCGATATTTTACTACTTGTTGGGATACCTCCCTTGTAAGAATCAAATTAATCAAAAAAATCACAATTGGGTACTCAAATGAAAATCATTCGAATCTGATTTAAAATTGGCGGGTCTTGGATCCTGGATCTAAAATTCTACACCAATATTCCACCGGAACCTTTACCCCAAAATTTCCATATATTTAAAGGTATTTCAACACTTACTCGGTAACCTGAAGATTTGAAATGACACCCTCGTTTCGTTAGCGTCGATTTCATTCGTACACAAAACGATCTGTCTAGTCCGCGAAACGCCGACGTACTGTTTACTGACATCACAGATGAAACTGTAACAAAATCGAATACATTCATTAATCATTCCAGTTCCACGCAAACCGGGCTGATTTTTCGTTATTCCACATCCAACCATGAGAATCTTTATCAATTTCCAAACTACCAATCTACATACAAGTGCCAGTTACGCTTTACCGAATCCACCTCCGGGATGATCTATAAAGTTCCGAATTACTCGCCAGCTTGTCTTACATACGGCCCTGCTGCGCCGCCGACGTCTAATTAACCCCGATTTGTGAAGTCATCGGGTAACGATTACAAACGATTATCTTCACGGTAATAATAAGGGGTGCAACGTGCAACTGGTGTTTGGTGGTATAAATTACAAACGAATGTTACGACCGGCCAGGGCACAGGATACACGGATCAACGATATCGACGATCGAACTTTAACCGCAGATACGCGTGACGCGATCGCACCTGACCAAGGTCGTATCGAATATGGACACTGTATCGTCTGAATGGGCCAAAAAAATTCACCTATAAATCGATACCTAACGTTACTAGTGCCAAATTCAAAAGATACCCAGCCGGTGTCCTATACACATAGCTACGGTTTCCTTAGGGCCAAATATACGAGTAGGTACATCTTCTGTATGGAGAAAGACAAGATCGAGAGAGGAGAGGGGTCATCTTAAAAAAAATAATTTCAAATTACCATTTTCTCGAATATATACTCGACCGATGAAAAGAAGCCGAAGAAAAGTTTTTTAATAGTAAAAAGGCAATCAAAATTTGTTGATGGAACTAATTGGTTATGAAGTGTGATGAGTCGGATCGACGACCAGTCTTCTGCATTGTAAACGCGATCAAGCAAAACGCATCAAATAGCTGTCGGCCAGTAATAGCCGTGCCAACTTCTTTTCTTAGACATAGGTACAAATAATTGACTGGTTGGACTCTCTCTATCCATCGCATCGACCCGAGTACATCATACATAACCAACGTTACATTACATACACGTTATAATAAACTTTACGCTATCAAGGTTTTTTTTCCTTCTATTTTCTTTTTCAATACGCGGAGAACACGTGTGTATACTTGGGATGTCTTGTGACATCGTTGATTCGTGCGGTGGTGGTCGGCACAGGCGTCGAATTATCTGGTAGGAAATTTTCAATTTTTCCATATTTGAAGAGCTGAGAGTCGAAACTCACATTATCCCCCAATTTCTTCGTTTTTATGACGGATTTATAGTAAATATTTTTTTTTTTCATTACACCCTTTTTAGAGAGAAAATTGCACTAAAAATCGTGGGATTGGAATTAAAAATCACGTTTGACAGTGACAAAAAATTTCGTAGAACCGAAGTTGTAGAGTTTGAAAAAATAAATATTTTTTGTCTCTTGACATTTTTGTCCTAGTTCAATCGTTTTCAAGTTATGAAACAGTTTCGAAATGCAGTAATTTTGGAATGCATTTCGAAACTGGTTCATAACTTGAAGAAGGTTGAACTAGGGTAAAAATGTCAAGAGACAAAAAATATTTATTTTTTCAAGCTCTACAACTTTGGTTCTACAAAATTTTTCTGTAAGTGTTGAAAAAGTGTTGAAAAAATGTATGTTGGAGATAAAACTCACATTTGCCATTTTGTCTCCTTTCATTAAAAGATAGCCGGGAGATCAAAAAAAAAAAATCCCCCGGGAATCCTATTCTGAGGTCCTACTTGACATTACTTCTGATGATCGACGAGTGTCCTAAAACCGTTTTTTACGTTTTTCTTGAAATCGCTTATGGTGGATGATGTGAGTTTTGACTTTCAGCTCTTCATTTACAAGTAGGTATAGGTTCAACTTACCATCAGGGTTCGCTGTGCCGGTATTGGAAACACCCTCTTCCGAATTAGCGCTATTAGGTGAGGCGATACTTTGACCCTGAGATAAACCTAATCCTAATTGTTCAGCTACTTCTGCATGATCGGCGTGATGAATGTAATCGAATACACTACTGCCTGTCAATTCCACCTGAAAAATAACATAACATAAGTAAAAACAGAGATTTTCGTTGGTAATCTATAGCGATACGATTTATCGAATTTACTGATCCGATTTTTTAATTCGATACGATTTGTCAATGCGTTAGAGTAGGCCTAGTTGCGTGAAAAGATATTTATGGTAAAAGATGACGGATTTAGAAGAGATTTATTAGGTTCCGGAGGTAACAAAATGGGTTGTGATATGGTCAATTGGAAAATCTCTATTTTAGCGGTTTGTTTGGATCGTAAAAAATAGACGAACGAATTACTTTTCGAATGAAAAAATTATTTTCCTGGAAGGTTCGATTCAAAAGTATCATCTGGACCAACAAGATCACAAATACGTTTTTTTTTTTATTTTTGAAACCGGTTTAAAAAACGGAATAATGAAGGGAAATTCCTGAAAAAGTGGTAGATATTATTTTCTCGTGGGGTGGGGTGGGGGGGGGGGTACGAAGGATAAAATACAGAAAATTTTCAAACAGAAAAAGAGAAGAGAAAAAAGTCGAAAAAGTCGACAGTCAAATTTCTGATCTTTGATAGACTCTTTTGTATTTTTAAAATTTTATAGCTAAAAATTCTAATTTTCATTATGTACATCGAATTCATCACTCCTTAATTTTCTCAAATCGAATGCTAGCAGAGTTGTCATTTTACATGTAGAATATCTTATTCTACATTTTACGTAAAAATGTAGAATAAGTTAAATTTTTACGTAGAATAAGTGTAAAATGTAAAATAAGCTGTACGGCTCTTCTGATTGGCTAATAAGACAAAGATGGCTGAAAAATCGTCCATAAAGCCCGAAAATCCCAAAATGATAATAAAAAAATCACAAATATTTCTACCCCGCGTATTTTTGGTTGAAAAAAACAGAGTGTTTTTATGTTCCTCGTAATTTTTTCTGTCCTGAAATTAAATACAATTTTTCAAAAAAGAATTGAAAACGTATTAATTGGTCTCTGATCGGTAAAAAACTCATGAATTAAATATTACAGTCGAAAAATTTGAACATAATTCAATGAAATTGACGTTTTTTACGGCTTATTTTACATATTCTACTTATTCTACTTATTCTACACTCTACATTTTTTCCAAAACTTATTCTACTTCACTTATTCTACATCTTATTCTACATTTTATTCTACATTTTACATTCTACATGACAACTCTGAATGCTAGGTAAGTAAGTATATTTCACAACAACGGAGGGAAAAATCGTGTTTTCTCCGAGTTGTGAACGATACTTTTTCTTATCGTAGGGGAAAAACGCGAATTTGAGCACTCGAGCGATTCGCGAGAGAGAATAATGTAGCATTTTACTCCCTCAGTAAAGAAAATTAATTTTTCGGTTTCGGCGAGTAGATATGTCTAACAAAGGCAGAAAAAATCAAAATTTTTCACAATTATTTCAAATACTACGACTGTTCAACATTCCAACCCCCTCCCTAACCTTCACAAAAATGGTAAAAAAAAACTGATGCCATTACGTTTTGTTTAAGTAAATTTTGAGCTAAAATCGGTTAATCTTTGAAATTCTTTTGAAATAAAATAGAAAAAATGGACATGAAAGCAAAAATTTTCAATTTGTAAGTACTTACTATTGTTTCAATAAATAACATTTTTAGTTTCCATCAAAAAGTTTCTCTCAAAAGCACCAAAATACAAACTGAAATAATATTTTCATATCTAGAGTGTGAAAAATAAAACTGAAAATTTCCACTCAAAACAAGAACGAAATTTTGAAAAATTTCAAGATCGACATTACACATTTTGGTGCATCAAATAAATAAGCATTCCTTATTTTTCTAAGTACCTATACCTACCTAGGATTCTAAATGGAAAAACTTGTTGAATGAAGAAATGTCTATAGCTTTCCATAACATTTGTTTCATTCTTTTAGCAAATCGAAATCAATTTTTGTGAAAGAAAAACTGGGTTTTAAAATCTCTTTAAAAACTCTAATTTTCCGGGAAAAAAAACATCTTTGGCATTCTAGAATTTTTCTTAATACTTTGAGGCAGAAAAAACAGGCAAATCTGCGGGGTTCTTTCATAATTACTCAAACATTGACAACAAAACACTACAAGAGAATTCAAAAAAAGTATAGTTTTCAACTTCGCAATTTTTTCTAATAGAAATTTACTATTAAAATTGTTTAGGTAGATTCTTTGCAATATTTTCTATCCATTGCTCTGCATTCTAAAAGTATTTCTATTAATTTAAAAACTAAATGTACCAGAAATTGTGTAAAAATTTTGGAACTTTTCAATAATATTTCATACTGTGAGCTTTCGAGTGAGATGGTGGAAGGAGAGAAATTATTTTGTGAAAGAGGACGTGCTGATGAGATTTTTCTATGTAGTTGGAAAATCAAGAAAATAAAGAATAAGTATTTTTTTTTTACGTCAAATAATGTCATAAAAGCAAGATGAAAATCACAACTTGAAAAATTTTCATTAGTGCCCCTTCAAATCCTCTCAAAAATAGAAACTACGCAAAAATCACAAAATTAAAAATTTTCGTTTCCGAAGAGAAACAGACGAATTTTAATTTTCTTTCATGATCTTGCAATATAAAGTACTTATCCATAATTTCGTACTTTAATGATACTAAACAAAAAAACATGTTGTCATTTCAAATATTTTTCAAAAAAAAAAAATGAAACGAAAATTTTAAATTTTTTCAAACTTTTGAATCAAAAGGAGGAACATTTAAGGTAAAGACAAATGTACGTTTTTTTACTGTGGGTACCTAACCCATAATTTGATAAAGGTACGGAAGTTCTTGTTATTGGTACTAAAGTTTTGATGAATATTGGATTTTTTGAAAAAAATGTTTTGATAAATTCAAGCTGTACCATTCCTTCTCCACCTACAGGATATCTTCTTCGATTTGTAGACAAATTTTTACAATGATGAATTTATGAAACAATTTTGCCAAAATTTTTATTCCAATGGAAGATTTCAGCAAACTTTCTACTTGCAGCAAGGGAACCTTTTTAACTCAGACAACCCTGAAAAAACCTCCTGGGTACGTTATTTAAAACAAAACACCCAAATTTTCAGATGCTCCATTAAAATTTCGATTTTTGAAGAATTTATTCAAAATCCGAGTCGAGAGTTGAATTGTAGCAGAAAATCATAACTCGAAAGTAGGCGATGGTCATAAATTTTCAGGGTTTCTGGAAAAACTGAAAAAATCTACATTTTTGCCAGAGGCTTCAGAACAACTACAAAGGAAAAAATATGAAAGGAGTATCCACCTCGAAGGTAAGGCTTGAGTAAATTTGACAAAAAAATTCATGATTTTTATCATTCCTTTGCTGTTTGGATCTTGCTTGTTTTGAACGGAATTCTCTAGAAATACCCAAAATTGTGGATCCTTGGGTCCTGGATGTAAAAATGAAGCCAAATTTTTAGAATTTTGTTTTGAAAAGGAAAAATTTATTTCTGCAGCTGAAAATTTGGCTGTTTTTTTATGTTATTTTCAAAAATTGGCGTTTCTCTGGAATTAGACCAAGGGAATTGGAGGGGTTTCTCGATTGAATCAAAGAAGTATTATTTCTGCAAAATTTTTCTTCAAAATTTACGAATGTGTACAAAAATGCAAAAATATTTCGCAAACCGGATACCTATTTCGCTATTTCGTAGAAACCGATTCGAGATACTCTGACTCATATTCCGAATACCATATAAACACCTAACGCACGATAACAATACAAACGGATACAAGATACGAGAATTACATGCTGATGGTACTTCTACTTCTACCTTATACCTAGAACAAATACTCTACGTAGCCCATGTTCCGCATTCCATTATCTCGATCGCGCAATTAACTTCCTCTATAAATCGAATCAGCGTCACTTCTTTGTACTTATTACGCAGCCAGGTCTACTTAATATTCGTCATATCGACGTCCATATCGATATCGACCCCGATAAATCACATTCTAGGTACACCATCAAAAACCAAGGTGTACCGCGAAAACGTCCCGATCGATCGACCAACCGTATTCTTTGAAAATTTACCCACAGAACGAAAATTTTAACCCTCCACTCAGTATCATCCACTCAGTTACGAACAAGTCGCGCGCGAATTCCAAAAAAAAAAGAGAAAAAACTGTATACGTAGAAAAAAAGGCCAACATACAGATAAAGCGAACAGACGAGGGATATACACAGAGAGCTAGAGAGAGAAAAACACGCTGCAAAAGAGAATCGAACCAAGTCGGCAATTTTAACAGAGGCAGAGAGCGCTAGAATGGGACGAGGGGAGCGGGTAGCGGGTACACACTACACACAGAGATACAGTGCATTACGAATGGTAAGCACGCCAGCTTCGGGAAATACGTGAGCTGAATTCGGGCTAATAGTAAAGTCAGACTAGTACGAACTGCGAGCCCCGTACACCTCGGCTCGTCATCGACGGAAAATGGTTGAACTCGTCAAACGGGCGAAGACAGGGGTTCTCTCTTAGCAGCACGTCAAGTCATCACCGCGCCCAACGCGAACCGAGCTTTTCCAAGTGAAACTAAATTAACGTTTTTCCCTGTAAGTATGATAAACGGGCTAAGTTTCTTTTTATTTTTTTCCCTCCGAGCCCCTTTCTCGTCTCCTTTTTTTTTTTTTCATCGGCGAAAATTTTCACCAAAACGTCCTCCTCGCTCTGCGGCAATCGTGTTGCAATAACAAAGGTTCGTCGAAATCGGGGGATTTCCTTTTTGACAATAGCGACATATTTATGGCGAAATCCTATTTTATTGTCTTATTTTTATAAACGCCTCGGCCTCGTATTCACAATGTTTTCTGATACAGACAAGAAAAGCTATCGTATCGAAGATACTTCACATATTCGCGGTTATCCTCGTACTATCGTTGTTTGGGTATGAATTTTTTATCTAAGAGTGAATTTTTTTTCGACAAGTGGAGGAACAAAATGGTTTTCTTTTTCTTACCTGTGAAAGACCTAAATATATGGATACTGTTTCGGATATGTACAGGAACCTTCCATCAGCTGCGAGAGCAAATGCAAATCCATCTAATGACTGAAACAAAAAAATTTGATATTCGTTATAATTAAGTTTTGAAATAATTACGTTATCGATGTACGATGGCCTTTGAAATGGAATTCATAAAAACCATGATTTTTTAGATCACTGATTTCAAATTTGGTCATAGATCGTGTAAAAGAGTTTAGGAAAATTGAACTTTTTCGTAGTTTTTGAGCAACTGATTTCAAATTTGGTCCTACTCTATCGATTGAGACCTTCTGTGTAGCATGACTGAATTTTCAATTTTAAAACTTACAGAAATTTGCATACCTAGTATGATATTTTTAAAAAAGAATTCAAAGAAGAATGGTCTTATCCTGGAAAAACTTTTCGAACATTTATGTTTGCCAAAATAAATTTTCATTTCATTTCAGGAAAAATTCTTTCAATTTTTTTTCGATTTTTCAACAGGTAGGTAGTAAATATCGAAAAAACATTGAAAAAATGAAATTTTTAAAGGAGAGCTGAAAATGGGTGCCAAATGAGTAAAAAAATTCGTAGGTACAAAAACCAATTTTTTTTTAATTTCAACATTTTTGTCAATTTGTCAATTTTTTTCCATTTTTAATATTTTTTTTCCAATTTTTGAAAATGGTTAAGATTTTTAATTTTGATGGGAACCTCCTGAAATCAATTACTAGCTTACAGAGGTTTTCTTCAGGAAAATACCAACGGTGAGATTATTGTTCAGTTTTTGAATTGTCCTTCAAGTATTGAATATTTCTTCTATGGGAAAAACCACGCGATTATTTCGGAGGTCTTTTTCAAAATGGTCCCTCCATCTGTACCAATTGGAGTCTCTGATTTTGGATTTAATATTACTTTTTCGATTTGGACCCCGTGGAAGAGGATTGTTGGACCTCGAAATTCAAAATTCAAGCATTAATATTAAAATTGGCATAACATAATTTTTGAGCCTAAAATTATTCCCGATTTGGTCTAATTTTTCTACTTAGGTAAATTCTTCAAAGATATGGATATGCTTGAATTTGAAAATTTTTACAAGGTTTTTGAGTCACTGATTCCAGATTTAAGATTACCTCAACTATTGAGATAAAATTGGCATTACACAAGTCAACACGATTTTTGTGTTTGGGTTCCGATTGCGAAACTTGGGTTGCTTTTATGTATCTACTATCTAATGAAGGGAAAAATAATTTTTTTGTCCAAAGTTTGCTTTGGTGGGTGGAGGAGCCAAAAATGTGATATTTCAAGAACAATACACACGGATTTGAGAAAAATTTGAAAAAATAATTTTTTTGAACCAATCTTATAGAAAATTTTACGCTGAATCGAACGCCGCAAACCGCAGACCTCTATCTCTTTTAGAAAAAAAGTTACGGTTAAAACTTTCCTTAACTACCTATGTGAAAAAAATCGCCTTTTTTTCGCCTTACTCACCGAAAAGTGAGATTTCTGAGTATTCTAAGCCTTCTACGACCATAATGACCACGACAAAAGTTGTAGAAAATTAAATTTCCTATCGAATAGGTGCATTCAGATTTTTCCGGGAGGCGTAGTTTTCGAGATATTCTCGAGTAAAGTTGAACATTAGTTGAGGCAATTGAGAAAAAAAGAGAAATGAAGCAATTTTTGGCTGTCAAAAGTGTAACAGCGAAAAATTGTGAGAGGTCGTGGTAACTCCTAAAGGTTAGTCACCTTCCACACTTTTTCGCTGTAACACTTTCGACAGCCAAAAATTGCTTCATTTCTCTTTTTTTCTCAATTGCCTCAACTAATGTTCAACTTTACTCGAGAATATCTCGAAAACTACGCCTCCCGGAAAAATCTGAATGCACTTATCCGATAGGAAATTTAATTCTATACAACTTTTGTCCTGGTTATTATGGTCTTAGAACGCTTAGATTTCTCAGAAATCTCACTTTTCGGTAAACAAGGCGAAAAAAATGTGATTTTTTCACATAGGTAATTTAGGAAAGTTTTAACCGTAACTTTTTTTCTAAAAGAGATAGAGGTCTGCGGTTTGCGGCGTTCGATTCAGCGTAAAATTTTCTATAAGATTGGTTCAAAAAAATTATTTTTTCAAATTTTTCTCAAATCCGTGTGTATTGTTTTTGAAAAATCACATTTTTGCCTCCCCCCATCCCCCAAGCAAACTTCGGAAGCCACGAATGAGCATATTGGTGTATTTTGATGTCTAGAATCAGAATTTGGCCATGAGAACTGAAACACAGAACTTTTTTTTTTGTCGACTTGTGTTATTATTCCTATTATGGTTTTTGAGTCTATAGAAAGTTGGTCTGAGTTTTTTTGAGTCGACGACATGTCAATGAGAGGGGGGAGAGACGAGATACTTAAATCAAATTGTAAATTGATACCACAAAAAATTTAAAAATGGCTACAACGTTACCGTAACTTTGAAATAGCGTCAAATCACTAAGGCACAAAAATAGAGATAAGAAAAAAGCTCAATAATTTGAGGTTACCGAATTCGGATATCGACTCAATTTTTCGATATGATCCCTCCCCGCCCTCCAATCGACTTGCTCACTTAATTGCAAAAAAATTGGAGGGTGTCAAGTAGAGCGCAGGTATGTAGCTCTGATCGTAAAGTAAGTCGATATTGGAATTCGGTGACCTCAAATTAGTGAGAATCGATGTACCACACGCTATTATCATTTTTTTGGACGCGTTTTTTCAAAATTTGGGTCTAAGGAGACACTGAAGAGTCAAATTCAAAAAAATAAGAAAATATTCAAACTCAGTGCCCTAAAAAATCTAGCAAACGACACATCACACGTTATTTTTCATTTTTTTGAATTTTGACCTCATCAAGTGGGCTGACGTGGCGGTTTACAGGAGTCGGATGAAAAAAATTAGCACATATTCGAACTTAGCGCCTTCGAATTAGTAGAAATCGATGTGTTATTTTAATTTTTATAATTTGTTGAATTTTGGTCAAAAATGACTCTTGTGCGCCCCTGGAGGTCAAAATCCCACTTTGAAAATTTATTGGTTGGAAAAAAAGTAAAAAGGGCTTTTCATTGTACTTCTTCCAGATTTTAAATGACAGCCTTCATCTTTTGTACTTACTTATCATGGAAGTTAAGCTTTCATCACAAAAGTTCAATTTTGAGCTTTTCAAAATGTGATTATCGTTTTTGGATTTTCTATCAATTTTCATTCAAACCTCTCAAACATTTTCCCCCCAAATATAACCGATCTCGAGATAGTATGAGCCTTGAAAGTTGGGTGATTTGGCAAAAAATTGCAATTTCATGAAAATTACAAGGTTTGCCCTCCAGCCCCCTTGCTGGTTAGAAGGGAAATGATGGTGGTTATGTGAATATACCACCAAAGGGAACTCGTAAAAAAAATTTGAGCAAAACCGTAAGATCTGACTTCATTTTTGGTACGAGTTGATATGGAATAGACCACCTGATAAAAAATGGAAAAGTTATGGAATTGTAAAATTCAATCATTAAAATAATTTTGAACTCCTTCGGAATATCTTAAATAAAATCGGGAATCAAATTGTAATGACCAAATTTTTTCGACCACTGACAAAATGACTTTCTGTTAAATTTAAACAAAATTGATGGCATCAAATTGAAAAATAAAAATGATTCGTGCTAACCCCAGTTAACGACTCCAACCCACTCCAATCGATTCCAGTCAAGAAAAAATTTTACCTAAACAAATAATTTATGTAATAAATCATAAAAAGGTCGAATTTTTGTCACAAAATTTTAACATGGATATGTCAAAGACTTCGGGTCCAGAGGCATAAATAACAAGGGATGTGAGAGTGTTTCACCCTGCCGCGCAAATTCAAAACCGGGAATTTTGGAGAAAAGTTGGGAAATTCAACCAAAAGTTGGAAAAATGAAAAAAATTGAGAAAATGAGAAAACATCTGTTCAAAAATTATGAAAACTTCGTTCAGGATAATTTATGACCTAAAGAATTGATATTATCTCTAATAAAATAATCTTCTCAATTTTTACCTGTAAAATATGAGTGCCTTGAAAGAGTTCAAATTGTTCCAACGCTACATTAATAGGAGATCTTGATCTTAAAGGATTACCTGTAAAAAAAAAGAAAATCACTCCGATTAGCTTCATTCATCATAAAAAATACTCATCTAGATACATCGAACACATTCCCATGTAACATTTTTCATTTTATAAACGTTTTCTTCGACCACATAAACTTTTATATATTTGCAGCTTATACGCGATCTCGTGCTTTAGACAAGAAAACCTCTCGATTCTCGAATACGAAGAAAAGAACGTCTTCTTGAGTAAACACTAAACACCGTATAAATAAATAAGGGAGTTATTTAATTTAATACCCTCGTAGCCAATGGTCACCGACGAAGACGACCGACGTGGATACCATTCACTTCATCGAATTCAACTCAATCTTCCCTTAGGCTGGCGTGTCCATCACGTTCTATTTTTACAGTCACAATAGACGTTTACAACGTACCCCTGCTTTCCTCACTAGTTCCAGTCTTTCTTCAAATACCAAGAGCTTCGTTCCAAATTAGTTTATAGAGATGAAAAATTTTCCTATCCTGTTTACTATTTTATAATACGTTTAATCAAGCCACATTGTGGGGTAACTACATAAATATGTACTCGAGATTCCAAGATTTTTATGTATTTTTACAGACTCGTATATTTTATTGCAAGATACCGCTGTCGCGACATCATTTATCGCGTCCAGCGTCAGCCAGCAATTTGGATAAGTAGGTGAAAATTTATAAACGTATGGAGGAGAATTTTTCGCGTGAAATTGAAGTCCATTCGATACGCTGCGCTGTTTACAAGTAATTGAAAATTATCTACGTTTAAAATATATCTATTTATACCTACGATGATGGGTAAATTAGTCGTAGGTATAATTATCATAGATACGTTGACCAACTTCCGAGATGATAGGTTCTTTTGAAGGTGAAAAAAATCAAGACGTATTTTACTTGTAATCTTTTGTAGTATTTTTAATACTTTTGGTATACTTTCGAGCATCGGTCATGGGTTACCTTAAAATAATTGGTTTGTGATGTGGAAAAGGGGAGGGGGTATTTCGACTAAATTTTCTGAATTTTTAGTTCTGATTTTTCAGTAAACCAGGATAGTCAAATGACAGTATGTATTCTAAGGGGTTTTTAGGCTTTGTTTGGGTAGCTTCAAAAATCTGGTGGGCAGCTCCAAAAAATTCGGGCAATTCTGAAAAAAGTTCTGAAAATAACCATTCAAACACGTTTTTAAAATTTTAATTTATCCAAAAAAATGAAAACAACTATTTCTTGAAAAATTTTCTCCCCCGTTTCGCTCCGGCTTAGTAACTTCACACAACTCATTTTTTAAATGATGGTATGAATTTTCTTCCCTTCCAGTCTAGACAATTGGATGTTTTCAAGTGAAAAAAAATTGTCCTCTTCTACCCGAGAACTAGGTGACAATCTTGAAGGGAATTTTCAGAAATTTTTTGACTTTTTGAAAGGAGAGGAGTTCTTTTTTTTTGGATGCCAAAAAAGTAGCACGAAAAAGGGACGAATTTTAATGAGGAAATTTCAGCTTCTGAATGCATTTTTCTTCAAAAAATTTCGCCCTCGATTCGCTCAGAGTCATTCTCAAAATAATGATATGAACTCTTTTTCCTTCCATTCCAAATACGTAATTGAATATTTTGAAATGGCAAAAATCAGCCCTTCTCCTTTATCAGGGGACTTAATAGCAACCTGGAATGTAATTTTCGAATTTTTTTGATTTTTGAAAGAGAGGTTGTCATTAGGGAATATAGTTCTTTTTAGAAGTCAAAAGCGTACTTAGCTCAAAAAATCACGAATTTTTATATTTCATTCTCAATAAGATTGGTCCAGAAAATTTTCATTTTTTGAAAAAAATCCGAGTCAGCAAAATTTTTTATTTTCACCTCCTCCAAGATTTTTGTCCAAGTTTCATACCTGATTCTTACCCTCGTCTTTTTTAAGTACCTATTATTGAAGATTCCCGCACCAAACGAGAAGTTGAAATCGGATTGCATATTTTTGCCCCAGAGGGAGGGGGTAGCCGAGTGAAAAAAAATGTAAAAGAAAATCAATTTTCCAATTTGAGTAGCTCCAAACATTTTTTAGAATACACACTATCAAATGAGATCAGGTACTTGGACAACAGAACAAAGACAGCTATCTATTCGTTGAGGAGAAGATTTAATACAAAAGATATGTACATCTTCTTGAAAATTTAATTTTCATTTTCGAAAGTAAATTTACGAAAATTTTGAGAAAATATTTCAACTAAAAGAAAAAGCGTAAGGATATTTTTAAAAATTCCAATAAATTGAACTTTGGTTTCAGTGCTCTCTCATTTCTGAATCAGTGAAATTTATCAAAAACCACTGAAAAACAGTCAGAATTGCAGAACAGTAATAAATCAGTGAATAGTTTTTCACTGAAAGCAAGTCAGTGAAAGAAAATCACTGGAAATCAGTGAAAATTTACTAAAAACTCAGTGATATTTCTGAAATTCACTGAAAAATCTGTGAAATTCTTTGAATAATTATCGAAAAATTGCTGAAAACCAGCGACTTTCACTGATTTTTCCTATGCTGCAATTCTGACTGTTTATCAGTGATTTTTCACTGCTTCGAAATGAGATAGTGGCTTGAATAGCTTTAGTGATTCCAGTGGCCCCGCAGTGTTCTAGTAGTAGGTAATTCAAAATTCATCTGAATTTCCTTCCAGATCTGAATTTTGTTCATTTAAATTTTTTCCATACCCCTCCAGAGTTGAATTCTGAAAATTGAAATTTCTTCTGTATCCCTAGCAGAGCTGAATTTTTATATTTTGAAATTTCTCATGTGGCCCCTCCACGACTTAATTTTGTAATTTTAAAGAATCCAATACCTAGATCTCTTTAAAAAATTGAAATTGATATTTCTCTTGTACCTCTCTAATACAGGGCTGAATTTTGGCATTTAGAAACTTCTTATCCCCCCCCCCCACTGGATTTTTAAATTCTAAAAGTTTGGTCGCCAAAATTTGATGTCCAAATTACAACTTTTTTCTGATGGTTTATTTTTAGTGTCGCGTTACAGCTTATTGATAAATAGCGACAATTATATGTAAACTTGATTGTGTCCATCTTTGAGAACACCTGTCTCGGGAAAAATCGGTCCATTGTAAACCCATCTCATGAAAACCATCTCGAGGAAAGACGTCTTAAAAAAATTTCTTCTGTAGAAAAATACATCTCGAGAAACATTTCGAGAAACATCACGAGAAACCTTGACTTTGGAAAAATCTGCATAGCAAAAGCTCATCTAGAACAACCCCTGCCTGAAACCGCATCTAAAGAACACATTTCTGAAAAACTCTTTCTTGAAAAACCTCGTTTCGGAAAAAATCAGACTGGGGAAAATTCATTTCTAGAAATTTGGGAGAAAACGAGAAACAGCCCACCTCAGGAAAAACCCAATCTTGAAAAACCTCGTCTGGAGGAAATTCAGGATTGGGAGTTATCCATCTTGAAAAAAGCATATCTGAGGAAAACTCTCGGCTAGAAAAAATATTTTTTGAAAAACCACAGCTAGGGAAAAATCTGTCTCGGGAAATCCTGTCTTAGGAAACAGTTAAAAGTAAGTACGATTGAAAAAATCTTAGGTAAAAATTGAACGCGAAGAATAATTTATAGATTTGAAATGATGACTCAGAGAATACATTTTTTGTGATTATTTTTTCAATAAATCAGGTCATTTCCTAAGTACATACAAGATTTCTCCAAAATGAAATCCGCCAGAAGTCTGTCACGATTCAGTCAGGATTCTGCAAATATTCAGCAAGAATTCTGCATCTCGATGTATGTACTATACGATGCACTCCGGAAAGTATACCACGCAGTTCTAACAGAATCTTTGCAGAAATTCTCAGCAAAATTTTTGCAGAATCCTTGCACACGTTTGCACGCTGGGAAGCCTCTAGAACTATAGAATCAGAGTAGAATTGGACAAAGGGTACTGAAAAGTCAATAAACTCAGTGATCGATACATTTCAACGAAGAAATTCGAAAAATGAAAATTTCAGCTCCAAAATTCCAAGTACTTAAAAATCAAAGAATGAATGAAAATTTGTAAAAAGAATTTCAATCAAATTTTTAAAATTTTTAAAATTATCAATAGCCTCAATAGGTAAAGCTGTTTGAGGTTATTTTTCACAGCCCTCTTTCAATATATGTGACCAGTCATAAGAAAACGTAGGTAGCTTAGATCCACGGTGGTTTTTGCAGGAGAGCAGTTTCAAGTTTCAAACTGAAGTGTTGACCAACCAATGATATGAAAGTGGGTGATTTTTGGGACATGTTTAGTAGGTAGGAAAGGGAATTCAATCATCATATTTTTTCATTTTTTTCTCACAAATCAGTGTTACCAACCAAAAAACAAAAATTTACCTAAAAATACATTTTTTTCAATTTCGATTTTTTTTGCGGGAAACCGCTGTAAAATGGAGCAGAATGACATTATTTATAGGAGTACAATTCGTATTGTTTTTTTATACCTTCCTTATAAGCGTCTAAGTGCAATTTTTGGAGTAAAAACGTAGAAAAATTTTGGTAAATCGATTTTTTTCAATTTTGAAATTTTTTGGTGGGAAACACTGTAAAATGGAGTAGAATGACGTATAATAAGTCTCCATAGTCTATATTGTTTTTTTATACCTTATTTATGAGAGTCCCAGTGCCTTTTTTTTTAGTAAAAATTCCCATTTTTTTTTAGAAAAAATGGAAAAATCAGGAAAAAATGGGAAAATCTTATGAAAAAATGAGTTGATTTTTCTATCTCTGAAATGTTAGAAAGTGGTGTAAGAATGGAATTTCCCACTATTCGTTCGATCTGTGATTCAGTTTTTCATTCCTCCCCCTACCCCCTTCCCTCAAAAACTCTGAATTTTTCTGAGAAAAAGCATCCATTTTTGAAAAATGAGCTGATTTTTCCATCTCAAAATCGTGAAAACTGCAATAACTCATACAGAAGTGACCGAATTGAGCTGAAAATTGGTACACACACTACATGACATAGGTACCCTCTAACATACTAAAAAATCAAATTTTTTGGTCAATTTCTCTTCTTTTCCTAAAAATTGACCCTCCATTAACAACGAAATGAATCGCTCGCGAACGTTTTCGTCATCAGCACCGGATTCTACACGTCAAGAACTATCAGAAATCATAAAAATCTCGATTTTCATTTTTTGGATCTAAGCCACCTTTTCTAATGACAGATCACATATCTTGGTTCCTCCTCTTTCACATCCCAAAAAGCTTTCCAATTGGCTCGAAAACGACACAAATTCCATCAGCTGCCAATAAATCACATTTAGACTACAAAATAAAAAAAATTCAAACCTCTCTCCATGATTCCGAATCCTGATATTTCACGTAAAACTTCAATTACCTTTTAGGCCTACAAAAACTCAATTTTGACGCGAATATCTTCGCAATTCATTCCAGCTCCATATCCGATTCAACAATCATCTCCAAGACCATTCTTTCTCGTATCCAATACCCCATGTCGTAACTAATATGTACCTAAACCTATATACGAAGATGGACCGACTCGGAACGGTAATAACATCTCGGCACATGTCATAATCATCGCTAATAAAGAAATAATACCAGCCAATTACTCGTTAACGCCCATGAACCTGACAATAGGAAACCGATTTCCACAGTGTAATTTCAAAATATACATACTCCGCGGGCCGAAGTCTATTATCCCATTTTCTTTATTTTTTTTACACCCGTGTTCCATTCTTCGTTTGTGATTATTTTTTATATATATGTTATACATATTTTTCTTCTTTTTTCACGCCTAGGCCACACCGAACATCGACCAGTGGAACGGAGTACATCGAACAGCGAACCGGACTCGGTATACAATCATTATGTTATTATTAGGACGTCAATTTTCTATATATAAGTCGACTTTATTTTCTACTTTGGGTTTTTACCTCGCATACGCACTGTTGGTAGGTATTAGGTAGCTTTACAATGAGTATAATTGACGTTGCTCTTTAAACGATATGCTTTCTTCTTTTCATTTATCAAACCAATACCTATATTGTTAAGCGTATCTTTATTTTGATATAACAATAAGAGATGCGCGAAATAAGGTGCGCATAATGCCGCGTGCGCGACCATAGGCACAGTAGCGTCGTCTATGACAATGAAGCGTATATGACCGCATCGAACCGGTTGATCGGTGTCCATCGCCACCGTCCTAGCGTCGCGTCGGATTTGGATTTCGTTCTCGAACCGAGAACCGAGGTAATTGTCATTTTCTCTGGGCACGAGCTCGGCATTAGCGACGCTATCGGTTTTTTTCCCTACCTAACCGTGAATACTGATCGCATAGAATGGTATTTTGTTGCTGGGAATGAAGATTCTTCTTTTCCTCGACGACCCTTCTCCTCGTCCCTTCCATACACCGGATGATGCTTCTGTGTAATGTGGAAGTGTGTCGTCGCGTCGGGTAAATGTAAACAGTATACGGTAACGTGTCCACTGTCCGGTATATGACGTTACAAAAATAAAATAAAATAAAATACCTCTCTTTTTAAAACCAGCAGCGAGCATTTCGATGAAAAGAATTCTTTTCATCGTGTATGTCGCGATAGCGTACAGCGATTCGCAGAAAAATTCCGAAAAAACAGCAAACGATGAAAAAACATCATTCGTGACTGGTGAATTGCAAATTATTTATTTTGCGACGTTGTCGACCTCTGAGCTTGCGTAATTTTTGGCTGTTTATCATCGGGTATTGATTCAATTATTTATTAAAATTGGATCAATTGAAATTGAGGCTCAGTGAATTGATGTGCCAGTGGCGTCGACAGAATCGAAAATTGGGAAGGTACAAAATGGGCTGTGTGTTGGATAACTTTTTTTTTTGCTTTTTTGAAGTGAAAAAGGAGGACTGACTTTTTCCACTTGCTAAAAATGCACATTTTCAGTGGTGCATGGCGCCGCATAGTGGGATAGAAAAAATTCATAGACGGCAAAAAATCAGAAACTTGATTTCCTGCGCAGAAAAAATCTGAAACTTGGTAATTACGGGTTTTTTGACACGCCGAATTCAGTTTTGGGGACATTTTGACCCTAAACCCTTCAGAGAAGGGAGGGGGAGGGGGTTGAAACCAAAATTTTTGGAATTTTCCGAGTGGAGTGTCAAGATATATGTTTTCGGGCCACCTGAATTCGAATCCGAGGGTACTTTTTCAATTCAACCCCATGGAAGAGTGAGGGAGGGGGTTGAAACCCAAAGGTGGGATGAAAAAATGGAATACATATTTGAACTCAGCGCCTTCAAATTAGTAGAAATCGATATGCTTCTTCATTTTTTACATTTTTTTGATTGTTGGTCAAAATTGTGGACCCCTATGCCCCGGCTACGACTCGAAATGGGTAGTTATGGGTGAATTCGATAAAAGCTATTGATAATACCGGTTTCATGCTATCAATTCGCGAGAATTGTTTGGCGAATCATCTTGAATCTTTTTATTATTATTTCAACACCTTACTCGAAAAATTCCAAATTTGGTTTCAACCCCCTTACCCACCCTTCCATGGGGTTGAATTGAAAAAGTACCCTCGGATTCGAAATCAGGTGGCCCGAAAACATATATTTTGACACCCACTCAGAAAATTCCAAAATTTTGGGTTTCAACCCCCTCCCCTCCCTTCTCTGAAGGGGTGAGGGTCAAAATTTTCCCAAAATTGAATTCGGCGTGTCCAAAAACCCCTAATTACCAAGTTTCAGATTTTTTTCTGCGCAAGAAATCAAGTTTCTGATTTTTTGTCGCCTAGAATTTTTTTTATCCCACTGTGCGCCGGAAGTTTTTTTTGAGAGGGTAGAACGAGCTGGTATGAACACTTGAAAACCCAGAACGATTTCAAAGAGGAGGGGGTAAAAAAGGGAGTCTTCTTCCGTATTTTCGTCTCAAATAAATTATAAAATTGTAATTTTGTTCAGGCTCGAGCGAAGCGAGGGCGAAGCTTTGAAAAAATTGGATTTTTAATACTCTGAAAAGACATTCTTTTCATGTTTTAATACTTTGAAAATCCCTACTTGATGTAAGTGTGATGTAAATTTATAAATACAACATAATTTTTTTTGGAGGGGGCAAGCGGGGCCAGATTTTTTCGTGGGCTGGCCCCTCCGGGCCTCCCCTTGACGATGCCTTTGTAATGTGCCCGGAAGCAAATTCCAAGATATTAAATTTTTCTACAGTTCAGAGAAAGATTCTATGAAATTTTTACGAAAATTGTTCAATTCAATGTTGGATTTCAGTTCAGAAAATAAATACGAAACTTGATTGGAGTTCAATTCGTTTCATTTTTTCCCCGAAATCTAACAGATAGGAGGAACGATTCTGGGACTCCCTCCCTTCATCCCTTGAGAATTTGACATTGAAATTTTTCAACAATAAAAGGTTGCTCTTGAATTTCAAATATTTCTTTAGGTATGATTTAAAATTAAATAATTCAACCACGAATCTCCATTGAATTCGGTCTTTAAAATGGTAAATTGAACAACTGAACGGGTATATTTCTTGATTTATTCTAAAAGTGACCAAAAATCGTCAATTTCTTGAGGTAATAGAAAATGTATCTAATTTCTCACTTTTTTTTTCAAATATCTACCCAATTAGTTCAACTGAAAATCCCCAAGAACTCGATGAAAAAAATCAATTTCACCAGGGAGTTGAAGTAAAAATTTCTTTCACGAATAAATATAAGAAATTAGAAGTCAGATTTCGAAAGGGTGAAGAGGGGCGGTACCTACTAAAGCATACCTACTAAAATTATCAAGAATCAACATTCCACGAAATGATAAAAAAGTTAAGGTTTTTATGGCAGATATAAATTTAAAATGCGCCCAAAGTTATAAAAATCTAAAATATTGGAGATGGAGAAGGGAGGGGGGGGGGGGGACAAACGTAATTTTCCGAATTTAAAAAAATTATAAGGTTTCCTTTTTTTCTACAACTACTCTTCAATAGTTTGCTTGATGTTTTTCAGAATCGAATAATCAACTCAACTTGAGAATTTTCATTGATTACTTATCTTGGTTAAAAAACTGAAAAAATTCGGAAAAAGGAAAAATTGGTTGGAACAAATAGTAATCAACTAATCATCATTTTTTTCTGGTCATTTTTCAAAATGCAATTCATTTTCGATTGGATACAACTAAAATTCAATTTCATTAAATTTTAAGCAAGTTGTTTCTTCGTTGAAATATTTCAATATTTTAAACCCATCAAAACTATTTTTTAAAACTAAAAGGTGTTAAAATACATACAAACTTTCAAAAAAAAAAAAAAAATACATAAAAATTAAGACAAAACGATTTTGGAAAGCACTAATTCGTTCTCAGAATGTTTCAATCTTCAAATTTGAAATAAATTTCAGAAAAAGGAGAAGGAGAGGGTTCAACCTCAAATTTCTGATATTTATTAAAAACCTGATTTCGATTTATAGAGTATTTAAGTTTCCAAAATCCAAAATGAGTGAATAAAGGAGTGGGAGAGGGATAAATTCCAACATAAAATTTGAAGATTCCAATTTTCTGGAAAATTCAACACTGACGATCCTAGAATAATTCTTGAAAGGTCCAGTTGAGGGGGGTAAACCCTGATGATATTCACAACCTCAAAAATATCGATTTTAAAACACACACATGTTGATATTTCGAAATAATTCAGCCTTCAAGTCAAAAATGAGCTTACAAGAACAATAAGGACCCAATTTTCAAATTCATAGATCATTTTTTTACCAAAAAAATTAAAACAAGGATTATTGTACGAAGAATACAAAAAAAATTATGAATTTGAAAATTGATCTAACAACAGGCACAACAAAGTTGAAAAGAAATCAATAATATTATTTAAAAAAACTTTGCTATATTGCAAAATCACATTTTGACCCATTTTTAAAGATGAAATTTCACGATTCATATCAATAAAATAACCCTCCCTCCCACCTCCAAACTAAAAAAAAAAAATTTCCAGACAAGAAAACTATTTCAATCAGACCACAGCCAACTTGCAATGGGTATAGAAATTTTTTTCCAATTTTTTCAGTGGTTTCAAAAAAATCGAAGGATTTACATGTTGAGCCATTCGAATCAAAAATGGAACAAAACAACCCAAACCTAAAAACTACTCTATAATACGCATAAATCATTAGGATCATTTCAGAAAGTGCCTACCCACGTGTTAAAAAATTTGCATACGCAAAACGCCTGAAATACACTTGGGATTATTTTCGGCACAAAAGTAGGCAACTTATAAAACGTGTTTTTCACATTAGATGCCTTCGTACTACGTTACGTCTGAACAGGCTGAATTAAACCAACCACATAAAAATGCCACAAGTGTGCCTGTATCACGAACCACGTACGAACCTTATCTCGTTTTTTCATTCAAAATTCAACTCTTAAGCCGCATAGATGCACACATTGTACCGCGACCTTACCACTCGCTCCTAATCATTATTGCCAAGAATGAGATTTCAACGATCCAAGCTCAAATTTATTCCAAGCTCAATTTTTTTCAACTCAATTTTTTTCGATTTTTTTAATTCTAAATTTTTTCAAAATTGTTTCACATTCAAAAATTTTTTTGGGTGTACTTGAGTAAATATTTTCTAATTGGAATTTTCTAAAAAAAAAAATCAATTTTTTCCAATTTCATAGTTTTTAAAATTTATTTTAGCTCAAAAATTTTTTCCAATCAATTTTGAAATGTTTCCTCAAATTTTTTTCAACTTGAGAATTTTCCCGATTGAAATTTTCTAAAAAAATTTTTCAACTTTGAATTTTTAAGAAATTTCAACTTCCAGTTTTTTAAATATTTTTTTCAACTCAGTTTGAGAAAATTCAGATAAAAAAATTTTACAATTGAAAAATTTTAAAAATTGGATACAATTTTGAAAAAAAAATAGAATTAGATAAATTGAAAAAATTTGAACATTTTGAACTTAGATCGACGAAATCCCATTTTCGGCAAAAATAATTAGGATCTTGTACGACCTCACCTTCTCCCCTCATCAACTCCATGTCAACACGCTGACTGGCGTTGGCGAAACTATACCATCGCACGCGACATCGACAGCTACGGGGACATAGGAGACGAAAAAGCACCATGCACCATTCTTATACATACTCCCTCTAATTAAGCTAACGGGTTGCTGCGGGTGGCGGAGAGCGAAGCTGGCGGAAGATATCTCGCAGTGTGTGCGTGTGAGGTTATTATTATCAAAATCTAATCTTATATTAGGGTCGCGTATTTGCAATAAAAGCAACAAAACGTACCCTACGGCGTAACTCATAATTCCTAATAAATGGCGCGCTGCTATGGCTGAAATTTTCTCCGACAAAACTAAGATACTTTGTAACATTAGCTTTATTACCGTCTCGTTTAATGAGTTTTCTTCTTAAACGTTTAAGATATTAAGGAATAAATTGGAATAAAGGATGTGAGCTACGTTTAGCTCGCGTCTTCCTAAAGATGCCGGTTGACAGCGAATTACCTTTTGAAAAGGGTTAAACGACGTCCAACAGCACGTTTTTTTTCTCTCTCTCGAAAACACCCTCGAAATTCGACTCGTCATTTCGTCCGTTTTAAATGTATAAAGTTTCTCGTCATTTTCCCCTTCTGCTGGTGTCCAATCGGACCGATGAATTCGGACGAATTGAACCAGTCTGGATGGTAAAATTGGCCGGATAATACGATACCATCTCGGCCATTGGAAATCTGTATCTTTTGTAATCGCGAGATGTTTTTCACGCTACGGTCGACATTATGGAAAAAATTCGACGCTGGCTCCGATACGCGCAATTCCATCAACAGTACTCGGCCTGATTGATGAATTATCGGACATTCTGCGATTCGTCACACGCACCGTCGATGTCGATGTCTGTCGCCTCGTCTCTCCGAGCCAATCTGGTCGATCGCGACACCTTCGATTGGGCCATTCGAGAAAGAGAATACAGAGGTGCATTGGTGCAGTTTTCGTCACATTGTAGGATATAAAAACTTTACTCTTTTTTTTTGTTACATTTCCCCACCTTCGACTTCTCTCTTTCTTCGGGTACACGCTTTGCAAATTTATTATTAGATTTTGAACGCTTCGGGAGTCATCGAAGCGGATTTTTCGGGTCGCTTCCCACCACTTTGTTTAGAATTTGCATACGCTAGCTGCTCAGTTGTGTACTGCCGGTATATAACCTCGTGTATTTTGTGTGCAGTTAATAGCGGATAGAGGGTTGCAAATAGACTTCGCAAATCACCCTATAGTCTTTTCGTATCGTCCTCTCCTTCGTCGCCGCAATGGTTCACCCACTCTCGTGTCCTCGCTTGTCTCTTTTTTCTTCTTCTGTGATCAACTTTAATGACGTTATCGTTGTTCTACAAATTAGCTTTATTTACTTTTTAACGATAATATAGAAGTGACGACAAGATTGCCAGGACCGGGGGTTCCTTCCACCGATGCCTCGATTCGCTGGCAATTATACGAGGATTGGGTTCCCTGCTTCGTCGAGTCAATTTGATCGAGACGTTGTGAGAAAATGAGGTGGATTTGATTTTTTTTTCGTTTCGGTATTTTTGGAAAGTACAAGTGATGATAAATGATATGGAACTGAGAGGTGATTATATAAATATGAATTGACTCATTTAGACACCACGATTTCTTCTCTATTCAAAAATTTACGCTACAAAATGCTCAAAATAATTGAAAAAACATTATTTTTATTTTCTGTCTTCTAATTTTCATCTCAAAAATTTTCAAATTTTATCTCACATCAGGGTGTTCACTATATTTCAGAAATGATTTTCCCTGACTGTTCCAGGTTTTCCAGACTAATTTTTCAAAATTTTCCAGACCTTTTAAATATTATATTCGTAAACCAAGGGGGAGGGGGGAGGGGGTAATTTTTCATGTGATGAACTTACATTCCAAAATTTTACATCGGTAAGAATGATATAAAATTCATGAGGGTCTAACGATTTTTTTTTTTCAAAATCACTATTAGATACTTTTTACGAGATCTTTAGATGCTCCTCTTCGGGCAAAAAAAAAGATTCAAGTTTAATTCTGAAAATTTTTGAATTTTCAGTTTGGAAAATCTGAATTTTCATTCTCTTGATTTGGTAGACACTCCGGCATAATTCATTTCATTTTTCAAAACATAATTTTCGTTGGAATACTTGGTTTTTTATTTTTCTTTTAACTTTTTTCTGCAGGAAATAAATTCAAATTTTCAAATTTTTGTGGTGAGGGGAAGTTGGGTGGGCTCAAAAATTTTCAGATTTATAATGAAATAAGCAAAGAAACACATTTCTAAATGATTTATCCTTTTTTTGAATTTTCGAAAAATTCCAGAGAAAATCCCAAAATTCCTTGACTTTTCCCTGACTTTTCCAGACCACCAAAATTCCCTGACTTTTCCCGGGTTTCCCGGTTTTCCAGAGAATGGACACCCTGCACATGTACCTACCTAATTTTGAAAATGCTATTAACGAAGATTTCAAAATTTTTATTCCAAAATTTTCCAAAATTTATCTCAAAAGCTTGATCGCTAATTTTTTTCAAGTTCTAACATGTAGCTGGAGTAATTTTTTTTTTCATCGCGAGAGAAATTTTGATGAATTTATAATAATTATTTTGTCGGACTTTCGTCTGACCTGAAATTTTGGAAAAAATCGAATGAATTTAGATTATAATGACGTTTTGATAGAGTTATTAACATGTTGACTGACTAAATGAAATATTGGAACCAACTTTAACATTATTGATGTTTTGTCTTAGTTTAAAAATCTTGAAGAAATTTTAACGAATTCACATGCTGTCACTTTTTTTTAAACTTTTGAAAACTTGGAAAAATTTCAACATTTCCTACCAATTCCTGATGTTGTTATTAAGACTTCATTAACAAACATATTGACATTTTGTTTGATTTTTAAAAAGTGTGAAAAAATTTGAAGAAAATTGATATGATTAAATTTATACAATGTTAATTTGTTGGACTATCAATTTTTGAAGAAAATACAGAACTTATTCCTTGTACAAATAAATAAATACAACAAAAATTATAAGAAAGACAGAAAGAGCTCGACAGCCAAAAGCGAAAGGTCAAAATCTAAGAAATAAAATCCAAAAGCAAAAAACAGAAACTCAAAAGTCAAAATCTAAAATCCAAAATCCAAAAGCAAAATTTCAAAAGACAAAATCAAAAAGTAAAAAAAAACAAAGAAGTTTTAAAATTCATTCAAACAGCCTACCGGAATATGAAAGCTATCATCTGAAAATATTTCGATAATCTGATCATTAAGTATACCTCGAATCAAAAACATTAGTGTAGTAAGGGCTAGTGTCCCAAATGTTGCCCATTTGATAATGCAGAAAAATTCGTGTTCCAAAACTCAAGCAAAACATTTGATTGGTCAAAAACAATTTAAAATCAAAACTTTACAATTTCTACCTCAAAACATTTTAAAATTTAGTATGAACATTTTCAAGTTTTTCTCCAGATTTCTCAAGTTTTATTTCAAATTATCTAAATTACCTCGAAATTTTCTCAAATTTTATCTCAACATTTTTCAAATTTATGTCAAAATTTCAAAAATTCTATCTCAATTCTTTTTAAATTTTATCACCAACTTTTCCAAGTTTCATCTCAAAATTTTTCAAATTCCATCTCAAAACTATCCAAATTCATAGTAAAATTTTGTAACTATATTCTAAAATTTGTCCCAAAAAATTTTCAATAATGAACTCAAAATTTTCCAAATGCCTCAGAATATCTGCAGATATTCTGAGGCATTTGGAAATTTTATTTGTTATTCAAGAATATCATGATATTCTTGAATAACAAATATTTCAAATGTTCTCAACTTCTTGAACATTTGTCTCAAAATATTCCAAATTTTGCATCAAAACTTTTCACCTACCACAAAGCTCTGCAAATTTTATCTTGAAAAATTCCCTTACAAGGTTTGAAATTTTTCATTCATTTTCAAAATTTCTGAGATTAATTTCTCAACTTCATAACAAAATATCCTAAAAAAATTAACTTCTTTAAAATTTCATCAGATTTGTTCAACAGAAAATAGAGAATCAATAGAAGTCTGTCAATGCTTTTCCAATAATGGAAAAATTGCATTGTCGAAAAAAATCCGTTCTAGCAGGAAAATTTTGATTTATTTGTCCTCTCTCTTCAATATTTCTCTGTCACCTCAACAAAAATAAAATACCTAATCCACGTTTGTGGCATGTTTGGAAAAAAATTTGACTCCAAAATCTTCTCTTGAATCAAAATAATGATTTCATAAAAAATTGTACTTAATCTCGATAGAAGAATTACGACTAGCTGAATTAGATTGCATGTTAAATTTATATGAGGGTTTAATGACGCTTTCGTTGCCCATAAAATTTTTTTCATATGACTTCGAAAAAAGAAGAGTGAAAAATAAAACCAAATAGCTATCTTGATTTTTATTCAGTTTCTGGGCAATTTTTAAAAATTTTGCTCGTTATCGATTTTGGTGGATCAAAATTTAACAGGAGTCCTTTTTTTCGAAATAAATTCTAGGGTGAGTCGGGGAAGGGGGGGTGATGATAATTTCAGCTACGATGTAATGTCAATATAAAAAATTCGCATTTTATCATACTTATTTGAAAAATATTGCAGAATGTGGTACATATTTTGAAATTTTCATTGATGCAAAATGGTCAATTAGACGTAAAGAGTGATCAAATTGTACCTACTCTGACCAAAGGAAAAAAAATTTCTGCTTTTGCAGTATAAATTTTTGTCTAAATCATGATCGCAATTCAATCTCAATTTATCAGTGAAATAAAAAAAAGGAAATCACAAAACTACACAGAAACTTCTTTGAAAAAATTATCAATATACAGGGTGACCGAAAAGTAGTTCCCAAAAATAAATGCTCAGCAAAAATTCCCTAATTAACTTATCCAAAAAATTTCAACTCTGGCAGCATCCTTGGTCCATTACTATTCGAACACAGACCTCTTCAAAAATTCTCAATCATTTTTGAATTTTTTGTGAAGAATAATTTGATTTTCGCTTACAATGCTATAGCTAAACCTAGTCGAACGAAATTTAAAAATTGCGTGGAATAAAATCTAGGAATTTCTGTGGATAGGTGACGAGTTCCTCAAAATCTTGAATTGAGCCCTGTTAATCTGAAAACAGTGCGTTCAATTTTGAAATAAGGAGGATTGCATTTCAGCGCTTCACAAATTGGAGTCAGGCGATTTAATTCAGCATTATTGAATTAATGCTCTGGTTTAAGGGAAAAATTGCGCAATATTGAATTTTTTCAGGTTATAAATTGTACAGAGATTAGAAGACGATCTATATTAGTAGAATATGACCAAAAAAAATTTACCCTATCAATAATAATTTTTTACCGAAATTTTAAATTTTTTTGGGGAAGTAATTTTCAGTCACCCTGTACTTCGAAGTTTTAAACATTTCATCCTCCAAGTCTCACTCAACTCCCAAACTTACGTATAAAAACCGTTTAAGAAATTCTCATTTCAGAATCTCCACTTCTGGAGACGTTTCCCTCTCAGATCCCTCTCAGATCCCGGACTCTGACCCCCATCAACATGATAAATTATTCTAGCATGTAAAAATCATCACGAATGAATAAGCGATATTTTTTTCGAATCAGAATTCCTGGAATAATATTCGAAATGTCTGCGACACTGTGATTCGCGAGGGTGACGTTTTCTTCATCCTTTTTTTTCTCTCATATCATACCCTCAAACTACCGAACAACGGGAGTGAAAAAACCCGAGACGGACGTTTTCGCTTCTGTATTTTTTTTTTTCAATACGTTCCTTCTCCTTCGGAATAATAATTCGATTCACGGTTACTTAACACCGCAATAGCATCGTCGTACGATATAAAATGGATTTGATAATTCGAAAAAATTACAAGTTTATACCATCGAAACCACTTTAGTCCGAGGAGAGGAAAAAAAACGACGTCGACGACCACCGAAACCCAGCTGCATCGCCTACGTAAGCAGGATAAATGGCGTATTTAAAGGAATTTTGATTTCACGTTAATTTCGTACACCGACGATGCACGATGGCGCAATTAAACGAGGGAAGACGGTTTATTGAAGCGTGTCAACCTAGATAATTTCGTTTGGTCGAAGCCTCCGACCGCCTGTCGTGTGAAAAATTTACCCGCCAACGGTGGACATTTCGATTTGATGAAGGATGGACGGACAAGCCGAATCATCGGAGGGCCCGAGTGCGGTTATTAAATTATAAAAGTCGTTTACCCTCGTACGAGTTGGGACACCTTTGGAAAATAAATTCCCCCGTGTGTCCGACTCTCCGGCCACGTCGAGGTGCCAATTATATCGCGTACACTCGAGGCGCAAAAAAATATAGAAATTGGATTACATCAAAGAGGTACTCACTTTTGAGGGATTTGTGTAAAGGTTGCGGATCCCTGTTCCAAGGCGGATCACCGTGACCAGAAAAATCTCTTAATTTTAAATACGATATGGTTAACCGTATGATGGACGCCTTGTCTAATTGCGACGTGATGGCAGGAGGAAGAGGTAACATTTTGGCCAGTTCGTAAAATTCGTAGTTCTCTTTTCCGCGACGAGACCTCGCCGCGTCTCGACTTTTCTCTTTGCGTAATTCTAAAATACTGCAACAAAAGAAAAACAAAAAACAATTATTTTTCCACGCAACACTGCACATTTCCAATAAGTACCAATATTTACAGCAATCGTTTGACAAATGGACTCAATTTTTCAAATTTTCGCCACACACACAGACGACCGCACGAATTATACAAATAAATCTATTCGCTAAATTGAAACAAACACGTTTATCTCGAAACCGAGTGGAAAAAAAGATCGCCCAGGACCGATAAAACTATAAATCTTCGCGACGAAAATCTGTTTGTGTATTTTAACGGGGCGGTTTTCGGTCGAATTTAGGGCACAATCCATTGTCTACAAGATTGAACACGGCGTAGGACGCGAAAATTCTCAAGGGAGGTATAAATGTGAGAAGTGCCGGTATCCGTTAGGGTTTAGTCTTTTTAGTTTGCGACTTGCTGGCCTTAGCCTCTCGGTAGCCGAGACTACGAGTAAATCTTGCTGTATGATTAGCTTTAACTGCGGACATGGAAAAAAAAGGGCTATTTTGCCCTCTAATGTACAACCAGATAGCCTTTCGAATGGCCTTTTTTTTTTAGACTAAACGACCGATGCTGGAAATTAAATTTCGGGTTAGCAATTTTATTTTATTTTTACTTTTTTTTTTCTTCAATGGTGTGTTATCTTAAATCCGAACAGATTTGTTGTTTTTCATTGAATTGTGGGATGTGGAGGGGAGAGGGGGTGCGATTTACGATTTTGAGAAGTGAAAGTTGCAGGCGAGATTTACAACGTATTGTAGTTCTGCGATAAAAAGTACCTTTTTTCAATTATCAACTTTTC
This sequence comes from Pseudococcus viburni, assembly GCA_033439095.1. Classification (NCBI taxonomy): domain Eukaryota; kingdom Metazoa; phylum Arthropoda; class Insecta; order Hemiptera; family Pseudococcidae; genus Pseudococcus; species Pseudococcus viburni. The sequence continues at coordinate 137,933 of JAVBJF010000458.1, forward strand.
ATGCTTTAAAATCGTGGACAAAAATTATATGCAGATTTTGTGAAATTCATGCTCAAATTAGTTCATAGTTGAAAAATCAACTTTCCATTCTCAATTCAAAACTCGATGAGAGCTGAATTAAGTTCAATTATACTTATTCAAATTCGTGTCAAGAAACCAACAAAATCGGTTTAATTTTCAAATTTTTTCTAAGGTGTCTAATAAATCACAAAAATGCAAATTCGTACTATTTTCGGAATGAAAATTTCAAATTTTTCCATAATTTTTCAGTCTTTTCCCTTAGAAAAAATATACGCTTTAAACCGATAAATTCCATGCAAGCCCTTGCGAATTTTTCAGCTTGCCCAACTAAATATCTAAGTAATCAAAGGTGGGGGAGGGGTAGAGGTTCGTGAAAAAAGAGCCTTTAAAAATTTTGAAAAATATCAGTCATTGTATCAACAAAAAAATTGAGCCTGGGCGAAGTGAGGGTAAAAATAGTGGAGAATAAAGTCAATTAAAAGCTAAAATTTCATAATTTCTTTCAATAATCCAGTTTTTAGCCAAAATTCGTACTTTTTTGGATTTTTTCGGTTTTTGGACTGGTTTAGTGAAATTTATACTTTTTTCGGATTTCTGGAATTTTCGTACCCAGCAGACACCTTGTTCTTTAAAATTCCATAAATTTCATAATTTTACAAACATCTCGAAATTTTGCAAAATTCATCTCAAAATTTCATATAATTCATCTTGAAATTTTCTGAAATTTGTCAATAGCTTCCTCAGATTTCATCTGAAAATTCAGCTCAGTACTTCACAAAATTTCATCTTGAAAATTTTCAAGTTGTAGATACTGAAAAGTTTTACAAATGGAAATATTTCCTTTCCGTTTCAAAAATTCCCAAATTCTCTCTCAAAACTACATAAAAATTTCGTCTCGGTATTTCCCAATTTCATCCCAATCTTTTATAAACTTTGTTTTAAAATTACACAAAATTCATCTGAAAAATTTTCATAGATTAATTAAGACTTGAGAAAATTGTTCTCAAAATTTCAAAAATTGTGATTTAAAATTTAATAAAAGTTCAACCCGATATTATTCAAGTTATTTCCCACATATAATACAAAATTCTATCTAGAAAAGTTTTCAAATTCTCTCTTGGAAGTTTACAAAATTCCATCTCGGAAATTTCCACATTTCATCTGAAAATTACACAAGTTTCATTCTAAAATTTTACAAAAATTCAATGAGACATTTTTCAAGACATCTCTTCAAATTCCATCAAATTTGATCTTAATATTTGTGACGTGTTTTGCGATAATATACCATATGTCGGAAAAATCGATTTCGATTTTTTTGGCTCATTAAATAAACTTATCTTTTACCCTTTGAATGAAAAAAAATTTTCGAGAAAGGTTGAAATCTCTTCTCACAATTTAATTTTGAAGTTTGTGCTTTTGCATCGCAGAAAAAACCAAAATTTGAAGAAAATGAGCTATGGCATCTTTTTTTCTTCTTTTTTGGGTCACCCTACACCATTACAACCACATTTTCCTTTTCCAAAATTTTTTTTTGTTCGAAAGGTAAAAAAAGCACTATCTAATGAGCCAAAAAAGTCAAAATCGATTTTATGAATAGGAGTTTTTGAACAAGAAAACGATGTCTCTGAGACTTCAATGCAATGTCATCTGATAGATTAGGGTTCATATGTATGTAGTATACGAAATCGCAAAAAAAAAAGATTTTTTCGACCCAATTCAATGTTTTCCTTTCCCCGCAAAAAATGATTTTCCTACATACGGTATGTTATAGCAAAACACGTCGCATTTTACAAAATTCTGTTTTGAAATTTTTCAAAATCCCTAATGAAATTCCACAAAACTTCATCATAACACTTATATGAAATTTCAACATGAATAATCTTCAGTTGTGCCTCAAAATTTTACGAAATTTTCACCTCAATTTTTTGCAGAATTTTACTCATACTTATTCCGAAATTTTTCTAATTTTCTCTCAGAATTCCATAAAATTTCATCTGAAAACCAGACTTCTTAAAATTCACTAATAAAGTTTTATGAAACTTTATCCCGAATTTTTCCAAATTCCTGCTCAAACCTTCACGATCTTTTACCTCAAAATTTTCTAAATTTCATCAGAAAGTTTCATAAAATTTCACCTTTCCTAAAACCGGAATTTTTCGAAGTTTTGCAAAACTTTATCTCAAAACTTCACAAAATTTAGCTAAAAATCTTTTAAAATTCCGCAGTATGAAATTTTCTCAATTGTCCTCTAGAAGTTTACGAAATTTAATCTCAATATTTTTTCACAAAATTCAATACTGAAATTTTTCAAATACTCTTTCAGAAGTTCATCTCAAAATTCTTCGAATTTCGTCTTAAAATTTCATAAAATTCCAACTTGAAACCAGACTTTTTTCAATTCTCTTTCAAGTTTTACGAAACCCTATCTTGAAATTACCAAAATTTCATCTCAAAACTTTCAAAAATAAAAATTTCAAATATACCTATATACATATCTGAAATTTCAAAAATTCAATCTCAAAGTTTCACAAAAAATATCAATCCAAATTTTTCGAAAATTTCAGATCAAAATTTCATGGAACTTGGATTTCAAAAATTCCCAAAATAAATCTTAAAATTTTGTAATATTCAATCGCACATTTTTCCAAAACGCTCACCATTGCTATAAAAAAAATTGATGAAAAAATTCTCAAGTCTAGTTCTACATCGAACCGAATTACAAAACACGAATAAAAAAACAAGAAGGAAACTTCGATACCAGCAATCGCACAAGCAAAGGCGAAGACGCGAACCACCGCACTTCTTCGCTCCAGCTTCCCGCTTATACGTATACACAGTATAACTGACGTATGCGGAAATGAGAAAAAGCAAACAGGGAAAAAGGAACGGCAATGGGCAACTGTGGTGGGCAAAGGAAGAAGGCGCGAATGACTACTTTTATTTAGTTTTCACACCCTTTTCTCGAAAGTGTTTTCGATTCTTCCCCAAAAAGTCGGCGCTTAGTATTTGGGCCGGTGCCGATGTTGACTTTAACCTAATAACGCATCTTCTCGTTTTAAAGGATAGAGAAAGGTTGGTTCGAACGAGCAGTAGGTATAGAGTGGCCGTTACGCGAAGGCGAAGGAACCAGCACCGGGTCCTCGTGGGATTTCCATTCCGACGCTTATAAGTACCGATGCCCAATTTGAGCCAATTTAAGAAGGTAAAAGCTAAGCGAAAGAAGAAAGACGTTAATTTTGTTTTTAAAAGACTTCTAACGGCCACTTCTAGCCGTTATATTGCAGCTTTCGTCAAACTCAATTACTATCGGTTCGTTTCTTAAAGACTCAGCGAGCCCAAGCAGCGTTCAACAATATACGCGTAAAAACCCACCAGCAAAACGATAAAATTAACACGGCCGAGAAAAAAATTTTCACCGCTTTTCCGACGAAATCTACGGCCGGCGATAATTAGACGTCGAGAAATCGACGATCTTTTTCATCGGGTCGAGAATTTACGACGCGACGACTCGATGAATTTGTAATTCGGCCGGATTAAAATTCCGCCTCCATAAAAATTCTCGCTTACGTCGATGGAAAATTCAGCCGGCCGAAAGCGAAAAGTGCTGGCTAAGTTTGAAATCATGTCGGCAAATTCTCTTGAGATTGAAGTCGTCATTAGAGCGGGACGTTTTATGGCCAATAGATACTCACTGCCGAGATGGACAACGTTGGTATTTACGACTTCGGTGTTACCCTATCTTATTTATCTACCTATACGCCTGCTGCTATAATCTAGTTATCGAGCAGACGCTCATTCTATGACCGTGTTTTTCCTCTAAATCACCCGCTATAAAGTTTATGACTTTTTTCTCTCCTTTTTTTTGCAACGTTGACCAGCCCGGCGAAGGATAAATAACTTTGGAGTGAGATAAGGTATGCTTTTACTTTTAGAAAAACAGATCTTATCATTGTGGGGCGAGGGGAGGGATGATTTTCGACAAATAATAATTTTGTACGCGGTTTGAAAAGTATTCAGGTCTGCAATCCAGTTTTTTGCCAATTTGGGACAATATTCTATTTTTATAGGTACGTACATACAGAATCATCTCATTTTAAACAAAAGTTCAAATAACAGGGTGTCCACTATATTTCAGAAATTATTTTCCTCGACTTTTTCAGGTTTTCCAGACCAGTTTTTCGAATTTTTCAACGATTTTTTTTTTCAGAATCACTAGGTACTTTATACGAGATTTTTAAATGTTTCTCTTCGAGTCAAAACAAGATTTAAATTCAATTCTAAAAATTTTTGAACCCACCCAACTCTTCCTCACCACAAAAATTTGAAAATTTGAATTTATTGCAGAAAAAATGTTGAATAAAAAGAAAAAATCTAAGCATTCAAAGCAAAATTATAAATCAAACAAATGAAAATTCGGATTTCTCCGGGCTGAAAATTCAAAAATATCTTCATATTTTATTGCCTACTCCCTTCCCCTCCCAAAAATAAAAAACACATGCCTCGAATTCATAAATCCACCTAATATAACCGTGTTGAGCCCAAGCGAAGCGAGAGCGAAAATTTCTGCGAAAAAAGATCTTCAAAAGATGAAAATTCACCTGTTGTTCCTCATTCGGGGTTTCCAAAACGTGGCCAATAATTTCGAATCCTGTTCCATTTCCATTCCCTTCATTTTTTTATCAACATCGTGGTCAAGGGCATCTCACAGTTCATTTTCAAAAGACTTAATTTTAAATAAATTCTGCAGAAAAATGGCAAATTACTCCAAGCGTAGCGAGGGAAATTTTTTTTTGAATAATTCATAATTTAATAGGTAAAGATATGCATTTAAATATTAATTTTATTGAACATTACGGTCAACAAAAAATAACGAATATAAAAATTAGACAAAAGATGTAATTATTTGGCCCAAGCGGAGCGAGGGCAATTTTTTTTGAAGAATTTAAAGTAAAATAAGCAAAGAAACACTTTTCTAAATGATTAAATTATCCTTTTTTTGGACTTTCAAAAAATACCAAAGAAAATTCCAAAATTCCCTGACTTTTCCCGGTTTTCCAGAAAATGGGCACCCTGAACAACCAAGTATTTTGCTACATTATCTATTTGGAGAAATGGGTACCTAATAGACATACTTAATTTAAATTTTTTGATGTCTAAAAGAACAAAACAATTGCTATTCAGCTACTCTCTACCCCCCCCCCCCCCATGATTAATGATCAACTGTATCTAACGTAAACGTTTTCGGATAACATCATAATTCTTTATCACCTGGAGTGGGGGGGGGAGTTCATTTATCAGAAAAAATATTAGAAAATGGACCAAAAATGAGTAAAATTCATTGAAATTGAATAAAAACTGGCTTTCGAATAAAATTTTTTATATTTCGGACATAAAGAAATTCACACAAAAAATTCATATGATGTACTTGAAAAGTGAAAATTTATCATTTGGGTTTCCTCCTGATTTGATGATCAGCTATAATAGTTCATCATAAAGAAAAAGGGGCTAAATTCAATTTTTTCAACTCAAAATATCATTTTGTCATTATTAGTGGAGGAGGGGGAGGAGGAAGACAAAGTTTATCCCCTGTTTGATTAGTCCCTAATTCCCCCAAAAAAGTTCCAGGTTTCTCGAATAATCCTACTTCCCACCAAATTTGAGAGTATTAGGAACTGAGAGGGTCTAATCAGAAATTTGAGTCGAAATTCGAACTTCGAAACTCTAAAAACATAACAAACAATGCATTAAACATTTTTGATTTCTTTAAACGTTTTGACTTGTTTAGCTCCCTCAGAGGACCTTTCAAAAGGGAGGGAAAAATTTTGACAGTTTTTTCGCAGTTAGAACGAGAAAGAGCCATGAAAATTTTCAACCGATTTGAGAAGGTTGCGAAGAGAAATGCTAAATTCAATACATTTACAGTACAAAAATCATATGTACTTACAAAATGATCTGAAAAGGGGGAAAACTTTTCCGATGAGGTGATATTTTTTGAATCTTTAAATACATTCCAATAAAGGTACGTTTTTGGCGGAAAAACTTTCAATGTACATAAGTATGTACTTGAATTTCGAGAAAATTCTCAGCATCTAAAATTAAAATGGATTTTTCCAGTCTGAAAATTCTAAATTTTCTTCACATTTATTGCTCCCTCCTTCCCTCTCAAAAAATTAAAAAAACACATGCCTCAAATTTATAAATTGCCCGAAAACCCTTGCAATCTGTTCAGCTTGCCCCAGGGAATAAAAAATTGATGAGGGATAAAATATCAATTATTTTGATGAGATATATCAATGTAATGAGTCCAAGCGAAGCGAGGACGAACATTTTTTCAAAAAAAAAAAAATTCAAAAGTTGAATGTTCATCTTTTTTTCCTCAGTGAGGTTTTCCAAACCGTGAACAATAATTTCGGATTCTCTATCATTTCCTCCCTTTTTTTCAACATCGTGATCAAGGGCATCATGGCATTCCTTATTCTCATCTCATTTCATTAAAAGGTACGAATTCAAAAGAAAAATTAATTAAAATGGATTTTAATTACCCCCGAGCGAGCGTAGCGAGGGAATTTTTTTTGATTGAATATCAATTTTTTTGTGCACCACGATCAACAAAAAATTATGAATACAAAAATTAGAGTCAAGAGATGTACATTAAAATTTGGTCCGAGAGGAGCGAGGGAGAAAATCTTGAAAATTTTTTGATAAAATGCCAAAAAAACACTTTTCTATACAGACATCTCAGCCAAAATTTGAAAAAAAAGTAACTTTAGGAACCTCTGACAGTCGGAAAAGTAACCAAAAAAGTCCAAAAAAGTAACATTTTTTTAAAATTTTAATTCATGATTTCACCTAAAAAATGTAAAAAAGTCATTTGAATTTTTACTTGGAGGGTTCGTAATCCTAAAATGCCATGGTATACTTATTTAAAATCATTTTTTAAAAACAATTTTCGATTTTTTTAAAGCAAGATTTTTTTAAAACAATTTTTTTTAAAAAAAACCAAAAGAAATTGATTTTTTGCTCAAATTTTTGGAAAAAGTAACTTTTTTGAATGAAAAGTGATCAATAGTAACTTTTGAGTACAGAAAGTAACTAATAGTGACTTTCCATGAAAAAAGTAACAAAGTTACTGTAAAAGTAACCTACTGGGATGCCTGTCAATATGATTTACCTTCATTTGAATTTTTACAAAATTCCAACGAAAATTTCCAAATTTCTTGACTTTTCCAAAATTACAAAATTCCCTGACTTTTCCAAGTTTTCCAGAAAGTTGACATCCGGCATCAAGCTCACGTCAAATTCCAATAAATAACACCACACTAAAAAAAAATTAACATCCCTAAACCTATCCCACTTGAATACAAAGCAACAAGACGTATATTCAGATCAGCCTACAACTACACAGCAATAAGAAGGAAATCATGCAGTCGAAAACGAAGCTTAATAGTCCAAAAAGAACCCACACAATAGGACCAGACATCACATCGCCCTCTAATACCTATGCTACGGAGTAAAAATAACACACGCTTTAAAGTTTCACCAAGCTACCCTCCACGATCAGCTCTTCAGCTCGCTCTATTGTATCAAATGACCGCAATTGTGTACATAAGTGAGAAGGGTCCGTAAATAGTCGAGCTTTCTTTAACATTCAAAGTTTCCGCCTTAGTCGTCGACACCGTCACGGATATCAATGTCAGCGACAACTTCAACACATATCAAACGTTTTCGAGTTATTTTACAAATTGACCGCGCGCGTATTCCTTTTTATCGACGACGAAAAGTAAAAAAACCGTCAATGGTTCGATTCGACTTTTCACAGCGCACGTGGAAAGCGGTAATTTAATATCTTGGCACCCTTCTACACGGCTGGAGAAAATAAAGGCTTGATTAAGATATAAAATTTTTTCTACCACCCTTAAGTGGAAAATTTCGTCATGCAAAACGACATGAATATTGAACGAGGAGCCGGCTATAAATCAAACATACACATTTTCGGTAGTAAAATTAACATAACTCATATTGCATTCCAACACGCAGTGAAAGTCTATTGATATAGAGGAAGTATTTTCCATCACGTATGGAAAAAGCGCGCAGGCACAGACGCAATTCATGCCAACTCTTTAATATTCTTTGTCGTCATCGTATAAATCATCGTATTGTTCACCTCCCTTCCCTCCACCTTCGGCAACATCCCTTTCTCTCGTACCAATCGTCGTAGCATTTCAATGATCTCGTAATTAGTAAGCGTTTACATCAGGGTGGGCCGAAAAACCAAAAATTTTGATTTTTGAAAAGTAACCCCTGCAAAAGTTGTTGGCTGGATAGACTACAAAAATAAAATAAACAAATTCAAAATCGATTCATATCTTCCGATCGTGCAAGAAAATGGCAAGAGGCTTCAATCCTACAAAAATTGCCAAAAATTCAAAAATTTTCGAAAAAATTTAAAATTGATTAAAATTAATTTTAGAGCATCTTTAGTGAATATCTAGACCAAAAAGCACGTGTTTTTTTTGAAAAAATCGGTGTTTTATAAATTTTTAATTTTTCTTCAGAGGTGAAGAAATATGCGAAATTAAAAAAAAAACTATAATATAGCATGGATTTTTTCAAAAAAGTTAAGTTTTTTGCGTTAAATAGTCCCTAAATAAGCTCTAAAAATTGATTTTAATAAATTTCGATTTTTTTTGAAATTTTTTAAAATTTCTGAAAATATTGAATTTTTGGCAATTTTTGAAGAATTTGAAGGCTCTTGCGCGATCTGAAGATATGAATCGATTTTGAAATTTTTCGTTTTATTTTTCTAGTCTATCCAGCCAACAACTTTTTCCGGGGTAACTTTTCAAAAATCAACATTTTTGGTTTTTCGGTCCACCCTATTTTACATACGTCAATAAAATCGAAATAATTTTCCTCTCCCTGTACGAAAATTTGCCATCATAAGTGTCGAAAAAACCATATCTACGCTGATTCCAATTCACGTAAGTCTAGGTAGGTACCTATTTGTATAAGAGATCGGTGCAAAATATCGCGACGATTCAGCTCCATCTCTCATACTTCGCCGAGAAGCACCAGGAAGGGTAAATCTCTCGAGAAATAAATCATACATACGAATGATTAAAAGAAAACAAGCGCAAGTGGCAAATTGATTTGTGCGAATAGGTAGTCGAAGGGGGTCAGTGTTAAGACCTGAACCGGACGCGGTGCTTTCTAAATGACCGTGCAATCTCCCGCGGGAAATACATTTTCCCGGCGTATTTTCCGAAACTGCACAATTTTCGTTATCGCGTTTCTTTTTATTTCTTTTTTTTCTGTCCTTCGCCGCGCTATACCTTCCTCGTGCTATTTCCTTTTACTTCTCTCGATTTCCTCAGCTTTGTGTGGACCGAATATACGACTTGGGCGTATGGTCGTCGCCTCCCGTTTTTCCCAATATAATAGCCGAAGCTATCAAAATATACAATTAGAAAATTAAAGGAAAATATTTCCATTTTACCGAATTACGCAGCAACCGAGATGTAATTTAATTGGATTTATTGTTTCGGACTGGTGCACATTTTATCCGCCTGTAGGTAGTGTTATGGGTATGTATTTTCCCTCCCTATATATTATTGGGGTGGGGTAGGGGGAGGATAGGTCCTAGGTATACTAAGTACTATGAGCCAGTCGTTTTCTTTTGTTATAGGTATTCGAAGTAATCATTTTTACCTTCTTTTTATTTGCGGGGGAGGACTTTTTATTGAAGTAATTTCACTTCGACGTGCAAATATTTCAATTTTTATATGTATTTTATCACAAAGGCTCTATCTTGATATTATCATGGAGCGAATTTACACGTTCAAAAACCGATTCTATAAAATGCAATAATGACTTAAATCAGTAGTGTCGGAAACTACTCTCTCATTTCGAATCAGTGAAAAATCACTGATGAACAGTCAGAATTGCAGTACAGGAAAAATCAGTGAAATTCACTGATTTTCAACGATTTTCCACTGATTATTCAAAGAATTTCACAGATTTTTCAGGAAATTACATGAATACCTTATCACCGAGTTTTCAGTGAATTTTCACTGATTTCCAGTAATTTTCTTTCACTGACTTGCTTTCAGTGAAAAAATTTTCACTGATTTATTATTGTACTACAATTCTGACTGTTTTTCAGTGATTTTTGATAAATTTCACTGATTCAGAAATGAGAGAGTAGGGTACAAGGGGTACATTGTACCCCTACCCTCCCCCATATGTGGCCGAGGTACAAAATATCAAATGTAGCTCCCCTCCAAATCACATCAGATAGGGATTTTCAAAGGAGTAAAACATAAAAAAATGTATTTTCTGAACACTAAAAATACAATTTTTTCAAAACTTCATCCTCGCTTCACTCGGGTATGAACAAAATCACAATTCTATGCTCTATCTGAGACGACAGTGCGAAAGAAGGCTCCCTTTTACCCCCCCTCCCCCATATTCCAAGTCTCCATCCTGTTCCCTCCTTCGTATCCTCCAAAGAAAAAGCTTCCGACGCCACTACCTCAAATAATTCAGAGTATAGTGTTTGATTATCCAAAGAATTCCATCCAATAATCCAACAAAAGTTCCAAAACCTAATTTTTGATCATTTTTATGGCCTAGGAAAAAAACTCAAAAATGAGCATATGATTTATTTCCAAAATTGATAATTTTCAAAGAGAAAACGATTAATTTCATTGCAAAAATTTACATCATATTTCCTTACCATTTTTTGAATTGTTCGTTAGTCTGTTCACATCCTAGTTCAATTTGAAATTGCAAAAAAAAATTTTAACTCCGATTTGAAAAATAAATATGCATGCACATATCACTGAACTGCTCTCTGCCCTTCTTCACAATTTCGAATGGTTTATTGCATGATTATTTCAAATTTCCCTCAATTTAGGAATACAAAAAAAAAACTATTTTTACCCCCAGTTTGGAAAATTTACACTTCTTCGCTGAACCTCGACCCCTTCTCTTCTTGCGAAAATTCCACAGATAATAAGACTTTCAATAGATCTACTTACGGTAATTTTGAAACGAGAGTTTCTTATAAACGCTTAAAAATACTTTCCGACTATTAGTGTAACAATGTCACATAATTCCTGACTTTTGGCATGTAATTAATGTGATAAATTTCACCCCATCTTTCAGCTGTATGACATACCCACGTTGAAAAATTGAAAAAAAAAAACTTGATCAACATTCTATTGAAAATGTCATATTTCGAGATAGGGATTCCTCAACACTTCAAGAATTCAAAAAAGTTATCCAGAAAATTCTCTTATTTACCGAACTTTTCAACGAAATTTCACATTTTGAAATAAAATCCCTATCTTTGGTACCTTCTCACCCCTACGTTTTAGGCCTATGCAGAGGGTGGGGAGAGGTTTCTTCTCAGTTCCAAGTTTTTTTGGGGCTCAAGAGGGCTAAAAAAATCTGCATTTACCATGAGGGCCCTAAAACAAACAATTTGGCTTAATGATCGCATTTTTTTTGCACTTTCATGTTTTCCTTGGACCTCGATTTTCTCTTCAAGGCCCTGCCACGCTTATTCACTTTTCCTCTCTCTTTTTTCTTTCTTTTTTCTTTTTTTCTCCCTCCCTCCCTCCCTCCCCTTCATCCTCTGCATTAATTCAAATAAGTAATCAAAAAACATAGTGTGATTTCTTCACTCTTTCAAAAATATTTTTTTTCACGAACATTGAATAAAAACTTGATTTTAATTTTTCAGACTTGAAATTTTCAAAATTTTTCTTATCACTATCACAAAACCAATGGTTTTTGTGCAGTTATCAAAACTGCGTAAAATCATGCACAATGGACATAAAAAAATTACACGATTGCCAGATTTTTGACATGTGTTTGGGCTAAGATCTTTGAAAAACATTTGAAGAAAAAAAATGGGTAATAAATATGTAATGAATAAAAAATTGAGCAAATAAGTAAATCAAGCACAAAACGTTGTTTTTTTTAATTAAACATTTTTTTGCTGAAGTATTCAATTTAAAAAAATTTTTCAAAAAATCCGAAGAACATATGAACTTTTGCTATGTGCCATATTTTTAAGCATGACTGGATCGAACAAAGTAAAAATTAGGTAAGAAGATTTGATTCGAGAAATTTTCCGATCTAGTGATCCTTTTTCTGGGAAATTTTTGTTTCGAGTTGGAAAAATACAATTTTTTGAATAGAAAAAATTGTAAAAATAAATTCCATTTAATCGAAAATTTTCATTTTATACCTTCTCTTCTCCATATACTTAGCAACTTCCATTTTGTCCTAATTTTTGTGTAAAGGCCTTGAAAATTTCAATCAGAAAAAAGTATGCAAATTTTAAGAAACGGTCAAGAAGTCTGTGAAAAAATTTAAAATTTCAAAATTTTTCCTCAGAGTCAAAGAAAAATATCGCAGAGAAATGTAAATTTTGATAAAAGTGTCTTGAAGTTTGAAAATATCCATGAAAAAACTTCAATGTCTGGGGATTTCATCATGACATTTTTTTGTAGGATTACCAATAAGCAAAAAGTCCCAAATTTTAGAAAAAATTTATATAGGGTGTCGAATTAAAGCCCAGACACAAAAGCGAAAATATCCCCCCATTGGTAATTTTTGTCGAAGTTTGGATTTGCAAGGTGTTTAAAAAATTTCATAATGGAAAAATAGGGCAATAGCAGGGCGTTTTCAAACATTCCATCAATTTTTCTAGGAAAAGGAGGACAAACTTTTCCTTTTTATACAATGATAATCGAATGAAAAATGGGATGTCAGTGAGGGATGAGGGAAAAAACGGAATTTTTTCGCTTTCACGTCTGAGGTTCAATTCAACACCCTGTACAGGAACTAAACAATCAAAACATTTGTTTTCTTTGAAAAATTAAAACGAAATTCCTAATTGCCAGCCACCTATTTGTTAATTTTTTGTTAATTTGAGAAACCTTACAGCACTTTTTGACTGCTGGTACCACTGCAAAGTGTCATTAAGGTCATTAAATAATCGCCAGACAATACCGCAAGGTCTATTCCATATCTACAAAAATTTCAATAATTTCGAAATTTCGACTTTTATTTCAATAGTTTTTGAAGAGGGAATGTAGAAAATCTACCGCTTGTCGTCTCCTCATAATGATTCATAAATTCGGCTCATCTTTTTAAAAAAAATCATAACTACTGTTCACCCCCCCTCCGCCCCCCGGTAAATATTAATTTACGAACCACCATAAATAATCATAAACGAGAACACCGCTTCTACCTCCACAAGCATAAATACGATTGATCTCTCCAACCAGACTTTATCGCCATCATTACATCTTTGTAAATGTTCCAAAATTCGAAAACAATTCAACAAAATGATAATTTTTTCGAACATGAAGATTGGAGAATTTGGCACGATGACGACGAGTACCATCGAAAACAACTGTTGATACTTGGCACCCGGTCAAATATCAGAATTACCCTCTGCTACGTGAATTGTATGTATAAATTGAAAAATTGATAAATTTTACATCGTATGATACCTATAGAACCTATAATACATATTTATACACCAGCACCACCGTACACGATTTTTATTTCATTTTTAGAAACAATTTTTCGGCGCAGCTCGACCTTACACATTTGTCCAGTCCAAGTATCAATCACTTAGCGTTTCGTTAATTACATAATCAATACGTATACGATGTTTCGAAAGTGTGAATAATTACCATAGAACAAAAAAAAAACCACTCGCACATTGACAATAATGATCTCATCTTCGTGTTCTTGGACTTGAAAATTAATTAACATCCATCTTTCATCGAGCATGACTGTAACGATATCGATACATTCTAGGTACCTACGAGTAATGTACCTAGCACGAGTACTTTCAGTTACACGTGGCGAATTTCAGAAAAAAACAGTAATTTTTTACCGAAAAAAATCAAAATTTCTGGCGTAATCGTTCGAAAATAAAACTTCGATTTTTAAACCCATTCTATGCGCACCTGTTCGCCGCAACAGTGCCATCGCGTAGGGAAAAAAATCAAACAAAACGTGACCTCAGGTTGCAAAATTGCATTCTCACGTTCCCAAACCGATCCACGTGCGTTTTGGCCGACGTGCTTTGGAAAACTTCACGTACCGTATACTCTAGTTTAATTCTTGTAACACGATCTCGTAAGTAAATACTCGTACAAACCGCAGCCTTCATCACCCACTGCCTTTATACCTCGTTGGCCAGCCATATACCTGTGCTCGGTGAGGTAGGTGCGCCTACAAAGTCGAATATCATTTCTATTTCAAAACGACACGAACCCGAAGATAAAATTAAATTCCCGAAGAGTCTTTAGGCGCCGCATCAAAGGAATTACGTACAGTTTACGTCAAGTGTTAATTCGGCTTTTGGTGCGGTGATTGGTTTGCGCGAACGGCTTATCACATCGTTTTCTACGGTAACATTTACGATAACGAGCCGTACGTTGATACGAAAAAGACGATTGTCGCCTATCTTTGGGGAATACCCGACTACTGCTATTACTTTACAACCGTAGACTATCCCGGTATAATACAGATCTTCTCAATTTGATTCTTTTTATTTCGTTTAACTGGAAATTTATTATACGTTTAAAGGCTCCCCTCTATCTAGTTTTCTTGGCATTTTGACTCTTACTAGATCGCAATCATGTATTCTTACGTCAGAGGCGGTTTTCCAATAGAAGTTAGGGAAGTCAGACTTCCATTGAATTTTTCAAAGCTTGAAATTTTTTCAAGTGCCAATTTTCCGGAAAATATGTTCAGAAAAATACGTGACTTGAATTAAATTCTATCCTGAAACAAGGTTCAATTCCTAGCTACCTACCTATCCTCGAACTTACGGTCAGAGATTCATTGACTGCACGTCCAACGATCAGTCAACTGAAATGACTCACACGTGATTCTCTTGTTTCGTTCTTTCGATTTATGGGGTTGAAAAAATTTTTCCAGCACCATTCATTCAACTTTTGAACTTCAAAATTTTTCATTTCTTAAACTCCTAATTATTTTTGCCAAAAACAGGATTTCAACGATTCAAATCCAAATTTATTTTAATTTCTTAGTTTAAATTTTTGCAACACTAAATTTCTTTAATCACTTTATTTACTTCAATTTTTTTTTCAAAATTGTATCCAATTTCCAATTTTAAAATTTTTCCAGCAGAAACTGATTTCAAACTTCAACTTCCTCAACATTTTTCTTATTTTCATTTGTTTCCAATTTTTTTTCAATTTCATGTTCTTAAAGGTTCCTTTCAATTATTCGGTCAAAAGAAAGTTTGAAAAACATGAAGTTGATTTTTTTTTTTAATTCGAAGTCTAAAAATTGAGAAAAATTTTAAAATGATTAGAAAAGTTTTCAAATTGAAAAGAAATTCCAAGAAATATGGATTTTAAAAAATTTAAATTAAAAAAAATTTCATAGTTGGAAAACATGAAATAGTATATTTCACAACAAGGGAGAAAAATTGTTTTTTCTTCGAGTTTTGAACGATATTTTTCTTTATTGTGGGAGAAAAACACGAATTTAAAGTAAAATAGCGTTTTACTCCCTCTATAATGAAAACATTTTTTCAACTTGGATTTCGTCAATTTTTTTCAATCCTATATTTTTCAAAATTTCTTCCAACTCGAAAATGACTGAATTTTTTTAAAAAGTTTTCAACTTCACGTTTTTCAAAATTTCTTCCCAACTCAATGAGTAAATGGAAGAAATTTTTAAAAGTAGATAATAAAAATACAAGAGACGTGAACCTGTTCTTATTTTAAGTGGGTTTTTGGTAAATTCATATTAGAAAGATTTTGAAAAATGTTAAGTTTCTTTGAACTTTCTGACTTCCTCAAATTTTCCCTTCCAAAATCGCCACTGTCTTACGTCGAATCGAACACTCGCAGTCATACAGAGAAAATTTTTCAATCGGTAAAGAAAGTTACCATTTACATGAAGAAATTATGCTAAACAGAGCATGTGTACTTTGAAAATAGATCCACACGAAACAGCAATGAATGCGAAGACATAATACAAACGCGAGAGTATCAAAAGTACCCTTATTACGAGACTTTAATGCTTCTAAAATTAATTCAAATTCGTCGCAGAATTATCTTTTGTAAACGTAATAAAGCATTCATTGATAGCAGTTTACGAGATTAATAAATACGAACGAACGAAACCCTTAATTTCATTTGCATACTTTCTGTGGGTAAATACCTAAAGGTGGGGTTTGCATTATAAGCTTTTACGAGTACCAAACTATGCCGGCTGACGTAAAAGCTCAAAGTTATTCAGCAGTATTCGTTTCGAATGAACTTTTCAGTTTTCAAAAAAAGAGCATTCGAATAAGTGGAAAAATCAGATTTAAGAATTCAGATAGGCCATCCACGATTACAATTTTTTCAAGCAGTTTAAAATACATCTGCTCCGCGTGTATAAATTTGAAAAGAAAATTTAGATTGTATCAGAATTTTATTCTATCAAGTCACGTTTTAAATTGGAAAAAATTTTCTGCCTTTTAAAATTTTTTGCACGGTTATTTAAAAATAATGGAAAATTGTTCGACGTAGACATTTTTATTACTATATTTTATGTCTTTAATAAATATAGAATTTATAAAAAAAAAATTAAACCGAAAGAAATTTGAAAACAAAATCGGAAAGTTTTCTTTTGAAGAGAAAAAGCTTTATAATTATTACCAAATGTTCAAAAAAATAAAATACCTATTTAAATATTGTTAAAATTCTCAAAAAAATATTTATATTAGAATTTTTAATTTTATGTTTCATTTCAAGAAAATATAATTATGTACCTACTATAAGAGAGTATGAAATCAATTTTTTTGTTAAAATTGCAATTTTTGAAGAATGTTTCTACAAGGTGTATATCTGATTCGGGCACACCAGCGAAAAAATTCTCTCGATAGCAAAAAATATGAAAATAATATGAGGTGTAATTCATTCCAAACATAACTTGAGAGTAACCAATCTTTTAATATTAAGTAATTAAAGTTGAGTTCACGCCATTAGATTAATTGAATAACGAGAAGAGAAACAAAAGGAAATAATTTTTTGCTGGTGTGTCCGAATCAGATATACCTACACTCTGTACAAAAAAGAGTACCTAAGTGAGTAAGCAAAAGGGACAGAATCAAAAAAAAATTGGAAAAAAGACTGAAAAATTGATATTTACTATTTTTGGAAGGGCCTGCAAATTTTTTCTGCACCAGATCTTCATTCATTTTCGCCGGCTCTGATTCTATCACTTGAACACTTCTTGGGAAAATATTACAGGTTGTCCAAATTGTTTTCAAAATAGTCAACGTAATCGATGGATTGGAGGTGTTTTCTTATTTAATTTCTAAAATAATATCCTATTTTTCAGAATTATTGGACCAATTTAATAATTTAACTTAATTTAAGCTCCATTACAATTTTTCAAGTATGGTTTTAACCAAATTACTGATCATCTGAGATTTGCAATTTTTGCTCAATTCGCCAAACTGTTGGAATAATTTTCAAAGCCTAGCAAAGATGAATTTTTGAAACTACAAAAAATTGAGAGGCAAATATATTATGTATTCCCATCGTTCATATATTTTTTGTCACTTCGCTTGCAATTATAGAAAAAGTTGAATCAAAAGTAGGTAAGGGGAGAGCAACGAATAGCCTGCTGTTGTTCTTAAATAAGAAAATTACTTGTGAAGTTAAAAAAAATCAATTTTTGGACTGAAAAATTTCCCTAAGAAATTTTTTTTTTTTTTCAAAAAGTGGTAAAAACACGGATTGATTAGAAAATTTTAAAAAATCCAATACGAGTTGAAATCTATATTATAACCCTTTCCCCTCTTTCCCTTCCCCTCATAAGAATCACTGAACTAGTTAGGTTATTAACATTTTTAATTTCCCACGTTAATAATTGAAGCGAAGTTTTCTGTCAGAATACGTACTCCCCCTTCCCCCTCTTTCAATTTATTAAGAAGAATTTTTTTAGCTCTAATCACAATAAATGTACCTATACCTATTAGACTTTTGTACATTCCTAAGATATTCAATCTTTGGTGAATTGCTAAAAAAAAATCAAAGTAGAATTTTAAAATAGGTATTCTATTTGCGTTGAACTTGTGAAAAAATCAAAATTTTCACCAATATAATTTTTTCAATTAATTTGAAAGAAAATTTTGGACTAAATTTTTCGATAAATATAGGTATCTTTTCTTGATTTTTTAATTCAGTAAACCAGTAAAATTATTTCAAAAAATCAGCAATTGTGCTTTTCAAGAATCAAAAAGTAGGTATTAAAAAATTGAAATTTTTTGAATTTTTTCAACCAACAAAGGTTACCTACATTTTTTCTGTTTTTTTTTCAAAAAATTCTGGGAATTTTAATTACAGGTGCCTAATCCATAAATTGGACACGTTTTAATCACACCATTTCATTACCGGTATTCGTTATTAAAAATAATATAGATGGGGTCGGTTCACTTTGGCTTTTGAAATTATGTAACACAATTTTAAATCATCATAGAATAGCCATTAAATTTTACTGGCTGACGCAATGATCGATTCGAATCATTCAAGAACGAGTGTTTATATATCCAGTTTATGTATAATCAAACTTCATGCTGACGTCCTCCACTAAAGTATCAAATTAATAAAACTTAAGCAGCAACTTTTCCAAAACGATATTTTTTTTTAAAAAACACAAAATAAAATCCAAAAGTTTTTACAATTTTTGTAGAAAGGTAATCTCAATCAACGAAAATATCTTATACAATTTCAGAAGATCTTTGGTTCAATTTTATGAAATAATCTTTATCATTAGGTATCTACCTCAAATCTGAGCTTTCAATTTCAAGTAGCTGACACTCTTTTTCAAGACAAAAATACTTGCCACTGAAAATTTTAAATCATTCATTCAATTTTCACAAATTCATTCAATTTTCACAAATTCATTCAATTTTCACAAATTCATTCAATTTTCACAAATTAATTCAATTTTCACAAATTCATTAAATTTTAACAAATTTAAAAAAAAAAACAGAAATTCAAAAAGAAAGTGTAGATAGCAGAATTTTCATTCATTCAACGAGTAATTATTTTAAGGAGAGTTGATAATTTTCAGGATTATCAAGGGTAAGGTGCCCTAATTTCGACCACTTTTTTTGAAACTTCCACCAATTGAAGACTATTTGGTGTAGACACCTCAAAATAGCTTAAAAAATACCTTGATCTTTCCTTTACCACCCCTTAAAATTTTGAGTCGATAAGATAATTTTCTCTATTTTTAATGAATTTTTTTCTGAAGGAAGTCAAAATTTGATTTTGAAAATTTGGGTCTCTAATTTCGAACACCGACTGATTTCGTACACTATGAACGAAATCTACCGGAAAAATTTCTTTTCATGTTCCTCTTTCCTAGATGAACAATTTGAGACCAAAATGACAACCCTCCAGCCAAAACTCACGAAGAAAACTGAAAAAAAAGAAATCGCATAAAAACAAAGAATTGCATAAGATTGTACAGGTGATCGAGATTAGGACACTGCAAAAAATTCGAACTTACGTGAAAATTTTGGTACTTGCCTTTAAAAAAATTTCAAAAACGATGATTCCATCGAAATCTTGCCCTAATTCACCATCAAAAAGAATAATAATGTGGCCCAATTTATTCCGAATATTATTCGCAATACGGGATCAAAGAATATGCAGAAAAAACTTTTTACCTATGCGATTTCGTTTTTTCTGATTATCTCCGCGAGTTTCAGCTGCAGGGTTGTCGGGTTGGTCTTTTATTATTTGTCTGTGAAAAAGGAAAACGAAAAAAAATTTCCGGCAGAATACGTTCATAACAGACGAAATAGAGGGGGTGGTCGAGATTAGGAACTGGTCGAAATTGGGGCACCTTACCCTTAAACTCAGTTTTAGAATATGACATACTTACACTAAAAAAATGAGAAATGAAAAATTTTATCCAGAAAAATAATACCGGGGCATCATTCCCAAAATTGATAAAATTTATTCTAAAAAAATAATATTTATCGCGAAATTTAGTCAAATTTATTGCATCGAAATAAATTTTACCAAATTTCGCGATAAATATTATTTTTTCGGAATAAATTTTGCCAATTTTGTGAATGGTGCCCCGTTATTATTTTTTGGATACTTAAAATTTATTTATTTGTTTTTTCAGTGTAAAGTTAGGTAATTTGATTTCTCGGATTAAGGTGAGAATTTTTTTTCTCAAGGTTGGGTCATCGGAAATGGTTTGAATTTTCTCTGAAATTTTGTGTTTCAAGCGTATATTCAAAATATTCCTGATGCAATCTCAAATTGAAAATTTTTCATCACCTCAGCGCTGCAAAAATATTCGCCCATATTCCCTAATTCATTATCCATATTGAAACACTTCAAAATTGCATGGATCACAATGATCCACTAATTCTTTCCAAAGTCCAACCATCAACCTGAGAAAAAATACTCACTTCAATAATCAAGCAATTCCCCAAGTAAAAAATACACCCATTTCATCGTAACTTTTCCAATTTCTTCCCAGCCACTCAATCCCCGCTAAAAAGGATAAAAAATCTACATTGAAACTTTTAGCAACCCCGGCACATAAATTTCCCCAACCACCGAACCGCACACCGGCGTTAAACCTGATCGACAAAACGGACGAAAAACTAATCCAAAGTAAATTTCACGCTTCGAATTCAAATCTTCGCTATGCATACCACATCCACATCCATACACGCGGAGAAATGAGTCGACATAAATTTCACCTTATCAAAACGTCTCCACATGCACACACACGAAATCCAACACCGTGAAAATAACACACCAGAAAAAAAAACCTCCGAAACACATCTAAATACACCAACGGAACAATAGATCGATGTACCTAGGATCTTCACTGCACCACAAAAGCTGCTGTTACACGATAATCTAAACAACCGTGATTGGCGTCAATTTCATTAATCATCTTCGAAGGTATGCGCTTATAGTGCTACTGTTTCAAAAAAACCCGAACCCATTCACCCTATTGAATCGGTACCTCTAGATCTTACAGGATCAAAAGGCCACCGGCATAGTTGTCGGTTTCTTTGTGATTTTTCACCCTTATTGATATCGCACACGATTATCCAAGGAGGAAAAAAAATCTCGCTGATAACGCCACCATTAAAAAAGTATTTACCCCCAAAAAAATCCTTAATGAACATTTTTCGTTTTTTTTCATCAAAATTACCGAACCGTTTGTAAAACGGAACAAATTGCCAGAAATTGATTTCCATTCTTATATCGCGAGAGGATAAATTAATGATTTTTTTGCTTCCTTTGCCTCTCGCAGGTACAGACAGATAACCCAAATCCGCTAATTATTACGTTCAGAACGATTGAAAAGATGACAGACGACAAAAGGGGTACGAAATTTGTCATACTCTTAGCACACGTGACGAAAATTGACAAATTGAGTCGCCACGTAGAGAAATCAAAGTATCAAGCGATTAATCAATGAAAAAGTAACATGCCCCGGTTCCAGCAAAGGTTGGCTCGGCTTGAAAGGTACACAGAGATCGGCCGGTACGAACCACGAATGGGTAAAGGCCGGATTCATATTCATGTTCATGTTCATATTCATATTTATATTGACTGTATTGCCAGGGTGACGCTGGAACGACGAATTGACCGCGTAATCCATGGCCATCGCTTGATAGGGTAACATATTCGTACGATTTCGAGAAAAAATTTTCCAATTCGACACGAGGCAACCGAGGATTAGAAAAATTCCGAAATTTATCACAACTTAAACAGCACCATCGACGAAAACGAACAGTACATTTTAGATAAATTTGCACCCAAAGGTCACAGGGGGATCGAATCACACATCGACGATCAGTCTAACGAGTTACACAGACACACATTTTCGCTGACGACAAAGGCCAGAGACTCGATTATCAATCACTGGGTTTGACCAAAACCACGTCCGAACCCCTCATCGACACACATACGATTAGATCGCGAACCCCTTCACGTACAGGTACAAATTGGCGGAAAATTTTTACAAAAACAACAACAACTGGTAAAAAATATATAATAAATAAACGAAACAATATCGCGAGTTTTTTGGGAGAAACAAAAGGAAAAAAAAGGCGGCCAAAAGAATATTTTAACGATTCACGTGCTTACAATAAAACACTTTTGCATTCCGTCACAACTTTGTACAAATATTGAACGCAGGCACATAAACTTTCGGGTCGTGATAACGGCGCGGTGGCGCGGACCGGCGTGGCGCGTCTGTACGTGATCCTCCTCTGTATTCTGGTTGGCTCACGTATATCAATACGGCACCTACGTTTCGGTCACGTGATTTGTACGTGAAACGCCCATTTATTAAGTCGGTACCCTAGACTGACTGTGAGCCCCCCCTCTATCCCCCCACGGCCTGGGTTTGGAATCGAACCAGCAACGACATCCTTTTCCTTTTGAAATAATATTTCCCGGGAAATGCCGAACGAAAGGGGCATACGGGACATTTCGGACACAACTGGAATTCATAAACGGATTCTATGCGCTACTCGAGAGTACCTGACGCGAACGCGCGTATATAGAAAAACAGAAGAGGAAAAAAAACCAAACTTCGCTTTGTATATTTCCTTTATCTTAGAGCGACTGAAACAGTATCCTTACCTGCGTCGCATGTTAAAATGTATACTTTTTTTTTATTTTTTTATTATTAATGTCCGACAAATTAAAATATAAACGTCGTTTTGACTTTGACGTAGGCTAAGTGGATATAGGTATATTATGTACATATGTTTTACCTCATACATGTCCTACGATGTAGGTATTTACTAGGTACTTTATAGTAGGCATGTAACATGTATGAATAAATGTTGTAATGTATATCTACCTACTTTATAAAAAGTCGAATTTATAATCAAGCTATCAAAATTACATGTAGTAGAGTCATCATAAATTTAAATTTGTAGATTCTTAGAAAGTGATCATTCATAAACACAGAAGACGTCAAGAGTGTCTTTTTAATTCTGTCATAATTTTTTTAGCAATTTCCCCTGGTCCAGCATTCTACGTAAAGTGTACGACGAATTTCTAAAAATTTAAAAATCATGATACTCGTACGTAATTTTGTAACACGAAAATGTTTTGTGGTTTTGGGAAAGTTATACTTGGATTGGGGGAGGGTGCTAGCAGGGATAGCAGCATTTTGACGAAATAAAATTTATAACACAATTTTTGATAGAAAAATATATTATACAATTTTTTATTAAAATACCAAATTGTAGTACTTATGCTAAATTCAACTCTTCGAACTTTTTTGAAAGTATTTTCTCATCAATTTTATTAATAAGGGTCAGTGACGTACCGATAGGGGGGAGGGGGAGCTTCCCCCCTGAGGAAATTTTTTACTTGTGAGTTGGGAAAATTGAACATTTCAACACATCAGTTGGGAAAATTGGACAGTTGGGATTAATTTTTTTGATGAAAAATAATAAATAAAATAGTTATTTCAAAAGTTGGAAATCAACAAAATTTTCACTTGTTCCAACTCAAAATTGGTAATTTTCCCAACTCGAAAATGGTAATTTTCCCAACTCGAAAATGGTAAATTTCCCAACTCAAAATTGGTAATTTTCCCAATTCAAAATTGGTAATTTTCACAACTCAAAATTGGTTATTTTTCCAACTCAAAATTGGTCGTTCTCCCAAGTGATGAGTAAAAATGTCAGTTGGGACGATTAGTATTTATTTTTTTAATGAAAAATGAATAAATAAAATGGTTACCTATTTTAACAGTCGGAAATCAACAAAATTTTTACTTTTTAGTTGGAAAATTAGTCATTTTCCCAACCTTTTCCCAACTGAAAATTGATCATTTTCCCATCGAAGAATTATTAAACCGTTGTAATAAATGCTTTTTTGGAAAAAAAATTATTAATTACCTTGCAATTTAAAAATTTTCACTCGTCAACCAAAAAATTTTATCGTTGTACTTGTAATTTAAAGGAGATTTTTTCGCACCTTTCTTCAAAATTATTCCAATTAATTTCATTGTTCTTATTCTCCTTAAAACTTATTTTTGATATTTGAAAATCCAATTTTTCAAAAGCTTCGGCCTCGCTACGCTCGGCCATGATATATTTCTGCTTTAATCATTTCAAAGTAGAAACAGTCGATTTTTCATTAAGGCTGTACTTTAGTAGGTAAATGAGAGGTAAATGAGTAGGTAAAAATGAAGAATTTTTGATAACGTTTTGTGAGAAGCTGAATGAACGGATTTATTTCATTTTTGGATTATATTGTTCAGGAAGGTTATAATAATGGTGCTTTATCACTATTTTTTTGAATAATTAATTAGCTGAATTTATTACCTTACTCTGAAGTTGGCAAATTTACGTCACTTTTCACTCATACATCATGCAGTTGAAAAGTAGTAGGTGGGGAAAAAAAATGATGACACACCCTTCAAAATGATCTTGTAAAGCTATGTACAAAATTTGAAATAAATTTATTCATTATTGACAGAGTAATCCGCATTTTAAAAATGTACAATTACGTACTGATATTGATAGTGGCGTTGAGAAAATTTTGTTTTGTTTACATTTTTTAGTTGAACCATTTTCAATATAGGGGGCGTATCAATAGTTTTTATGAAAATCCTATTTAAGGATGGAAATAATCGTTCTTTCGGTTATTATCAACAATTTTCAACAAGAATTACAACAACAAACTTATCAATACGGATGCGAAATGTCTATTTTTGAAATCGAAAATTAATTTATAAGTAATGAATTATTAAAAACGAAGTGAAAATAAAAAAGTGCTTTAAAGGTGTACTTTCATGTATAGCTTACATACTAGGTATCAATTATGTAACTCAAAATTTAAAAATTTCGCAAATGACAACTTAGCAATACGAAAATAATTTGATAAAGACTTTATTTTAGTGCAACTGCAAACTGTAAGTTTATTTTAGATTAGAACGTGGCGTTTAGAGAAAGAAGCATGAAAGTTGGTATGATGAACATTCGTATATTTCGACCTCCGTGAACACGAATATGTCATTTCTTTTAAAATTCGATGACTAAATAAAAGTGCCCCAAGTTTTCAATTTACCCCCCTTCTACTCAACAATATGTATGAAAAATGCCTCCAAAACTCAGTTTTTTGGCCCGTACACCTCATACAATGGCTAGGAACAATTTTTTAATACAATATTCGGACAGCAGAGGTCAACCCCGATTAATTGACTTGCTTCCGAGCTTCACATATCTTCCAGGGGAGGAGTAGAAGGTGCCACAATATTCCCGATTTCGAGTTTTTTTTAGATTTTTGAATATTTTGTTCTCCTTACGTATTATAAAGGATTTTGAACCATAGATTTCCGGAAATGGCAAGCTGACACCTCGACTAATGAATATAGATATTTGTGAAGGCTCCTAGAGTCGTGATTGGAGATATAGGGGTTCAAAATTTCGATAAATTTGTTCCTTTTTTGCATAACTAATACACTGTCTCTGTTGACATAAGTATATATTTTGAAATATTCGATACTCTATATTGATTGATATGACGTTCAACTTTTCATATTTAATGAATCGCCCCGTTGTCTCCACTTGGATCCCTAAGAAGGGGATCCTGTGTAGTGGAAACAATGTATTTATTATGGCGTGTAATATGTCTAAATCTACATTTTTGAGGTCGTAAAACACAAATTTGCCAATGTATTTATGTTTGGGAGCAAGGGGTAGGTGAGGATGGATTGTAATACAACCTCAAAAGCGCAAAATTCCACATTTTTCACACTGAAAAGACAGAATTTTACTTTTAACCCCATCCATCTCCACATACCCCTTGCTCCCAAAAGTAAAAATATAAAATATTGCCAAATTTTGTATTTTACGACCTCAGAAATGTAGATTTAGCCATAGGTATTACACGTTATAATAAATAAATTGTTTTCACTCTGCAGCATCCCCTCCTTAGAGATGCAAGTGGATACAATGAGATCTGTATAAGCTACCCCTTAGAACTACCTTCGGTTCATATAGGTAGATACAAAATTCGCGAAAATAGGTAATTATTAGAAAATTTAATTTTTTTGAACTACTCACCCTCTCACCTCACCCTCTCATCGGGAAGGGGTAAGAAGGTTCTAATTACAATGCGATTCATTAAATATGAAAAGTTGAGCGTCATATCGGATATAGGATATCTATCAAATATTTCAAAACATACTTACGTAGTACGTCTACGTACTATATGTCAACAGAGACAATGCATCAGGTATGCAGAAAAGCTAGAACTTTATAGAAATTTTGAACACCCTATATCTCCAAACGGACTCTGGGAGCCATTACAAAATCCTAGTTTTATTAGTCAAGGTGACGACTTGCCATATCCAAAAATCTATTTAAATGGTTCAAAAATCCTCTATATTGAGCACAGAGACAAAAGCATTCAGAAAAAACTCTGATTCTTCTAGTGTTCCAGTGCTCATAAAATTAACTTCAGAGTTGTTACGAATAGGAAATATTGAAATTAGGGTTCAAGGTTCATTACAAAAAAATTAATTTTCTGGGAAAATCAAACCTAAAAAAAAACCATGAACAGAACATAAATTGTAGAGCGTGAAATTTGCTATCTATAAAGTTCAAATTCGTTTTCTTTTAGAAAGCTTAGTTTTCGAGATATTTCCAATAAAAGATGAAAGTTGAACTTTTGATTAAAATATCTCGAAAGCTTAGTTTTCTAGAAAAAACCGATTGGACTCTGCGGAAAGGAAATTTTACGCTCCGCAATTTAGGTTCTATTCATTTTTTTCGCAAACCCCTTCCTTTACCCAGAAAATTGACTTGAAGTATCAACATAAAAAAATTTAATCAAAATGCACGCGTTCGATCGAAAAAAAATAACGATGAAAAAATCTTGTTCGCTATCCCTCAGAAATTCGTAAATCGTAAACTCAAGCGAAAATAAAATAATTATTAGACCCGATGTAATGGAATGTCAACTTGACAACTACGCCTCGTATATACAGAATGAAGTGTTCCTGTGGTAGTGAGGTGATCAACGCAGCATTGCGCACGCATAATTTTTGACCATCAGCTGTAATTTCAAATTTGGAAAAAAAATCCTTGTATTTTTCGTTCATTTGAACAAATCAGTTTTCGTATTATCAGTAGAACAAAAACTTTAGTTTTAAGAAAGAAAATTTGCAACCAAATATTTTTGAATAAAAATCAACAATTACCTATTTTCTGCGATTTTTGGAAGCTAAAGTACAGCCTTAAAGTTTATTTTTCCAAAACATTATTTTATTGCACATTCAATTTGAGGCTTTCTAAAATTTTCGCCTTCGCTTCGCTCGGGCCAAATCCATCTCCCTGTTCTTTACATTGAAATTACAAAATTTTATTGATGTAAAATTATAATTTTTCTTCGAAACTCCACCCTTTCTTCGCTCAAGGCAAATAAACTATTTCGTATGTTTTTTCAACTACAATGACATTGCTTGTAGGTTTAAAAAAAATTGTTTGGAGCACCTAACCAATGAAAAATTTATTCAGATTTCTTATCTCAAAAAGGGTCTTATAGTAATGGGTTGTAAAAACTTCAAAAGTTCGCAAAAATGATGAAAACGAGTAAAAAAAATCCAAAAACCTCGCGACTTGGGGAAAAATCAGTACCTACATGTAAATTTTAAGAAATCAGTCGGGAAAGTTTGAAAAAAATTGGATTGGTTCGCAAATTTGAATTTTACACCCCCCCCCCCCGGAATTCTGATATCGGCTATATGTAGTTGGGAATTTTGAGAATTTGAGTTGGGATTTTCACCTCTTCTCCCCCCCCCCCCTGGAAAATGCCTTCGGTACGTCACTGATAAGGGTAAAGTGTCCCATATTTCGACCTCCATTTGAAAAACCATACTGTGAACCGTTTGGGTTAGAAAATTTCGAAATTGTCTTAAAAGATACCCTGGAGTGTCTACTTTAAGTATTATATACCCAAAAGGTTGAGGGCCCAAAATTTTTAAATATTTTTATGAATTTTTTCCCGAAAGAACTCAAAATTTGATTTTTATTCCGACTCTCCTCCCTATTTCGTTGGTTATCGACGTGATCTGCCGGGAAAAAAATTTCATGTTCCTTTTCCACAGATAAACAATATGAGACCGAAACGACAACTCTACAAACTCGCGGAGAAAATTAGAAAAAAGAAAATCGTATTCAAAATAACAGATTATTAGGGGTTCGGGTTTAGAGCACCCCAACAAAAACTTCAGTCAAAAAATTTTGGTACTTACTGATGCGACCGATTACACCATTCGCCGATAGAGGATTTTTTCCACTTTTAAAATATATTTCAAAAAAGTGTTGGTAAACACGTTTCTTTCACGATCACGTAACATTCACAGCGCTGCGCTATGAACAGTTTGACGACTTCAATTTTTAATTTTCTTGATTTTCTCAATGAGTTTTGGTTTTAGAGACATCGAGGTTGTCTCACTCATTATGTTCATCTGTGAAAAACGAATTACGAAAAAGCTCTTTTCATTGTAGGGGAAATTTGGTGAGCATTCTAATTTTTTAAAAATAAAATCGTTCATTTTTCAACTTTCAGTTCCAACTCAAATTTTTATAAAACTGGCGATTACTGCGTTGTACATTTAGTATTGAATATCAGAAGATGGAGTGGGATTTACTTAAAAGTTTGGGACCCTTTCTTTTTTCCTTTCGCAATGATATGACTCGGTAATTTTTCAGTATTCAAGTTTCTCAATGAAATTTTACCTTGAACAGTGGCATAGCCAGAAATTTCTCATGGAGGGGGTCCGAAATTCCATAATTTTTGAGGAATTCCACGTCCCCCCCCCCCCCCCATCAAATTTCCTTTTACTATAGAAACACAAAATTCAAACTTTATAAAGTTTTCATGCGATTTGCATAGCACGTTTAAGGAAAAAAACAGATGAAAATGTAATCTTGGAACAAACAACTTACATAGGTGGCTCATTCCATGTCAACTCGACCAGGTTTTGACCTTGGGTCTTCCGATTTCGCTCAAAATTTTTTTACGAGTTCCCCTCGATGGTCTAATCAAGGAATCACCGTCATTTCGATCCTAATCCTTGAGGGGGGCGGGGGGTGGCCCTTGTAATTTTCGTATTATTGGGATTTTTGGCGAAATGGCTCAACTTTGAAGGCGCATATCTCAAGTTCGGTCATGTCCAAGATGAATCTGTTCATGCGGTTTTGTAGAGAATTGAAAGCAGATTCAAAATTGATAATCATATTTTGAAAAGTTTAAAGTTGAACTTTTAAGATGAAAGCTCAACTTTCATGATAAGTACAAAACATGAGGGCCCCCATTTAAAAATCTGAAAAAATTACTATGGGGAGAACTTTTTATGTACTTTTCAACTAACAACTTTTCAAGATGGGATCTCAATACCCCTGGGAGGCACAGGGGTCCTCAATTTTGGTCAAAATTCAAGAAAATGTAAAACGTGAAGTAATATATCGATTTCTACTAATTTGAAGGCGCTGAGTTCGAATATGTGCTCAGTTTTTTCATCCGACTCCTCTGAACCCCCCTATCAGCCCCCCTGATGGGGTTAGAATTCAAAAAAATGAAAAATCACGTGTGACGTGTCGTTTGTCAGGTTTTTGAGAGCGCTGAGTTCGAATATTTGCTTATTTTCCGGATTCGACCCTCGGATGCACCCCTAGCACCCATTTTTGAAAAAAACATCGTTTTTTTTAAATTTTTTAGCAGTTTGGAAGTCGAAATGGGGGGATGGGGATGGCCGATCAATAAAGTAAGTTGATAATCAAGCTCAGCACCCTCGAATTAATAGAAATCGATATAACACATGCTATTTCTTTTTTTTTAATATGTGTTTTCTCAAAATTGGGGGCTTGGGGTGCACCCGAGGGTCGAATCCGGAAAATAAGCAAATATTCGAACTCAGCGCTCTCAAAAACTTGACAAACGACACGTCACACGTGATTTTTCATTTTTTTGAATTTTAACCCCATCAGGGGGGCTGATAGGGGGGTTCAGAGGAGTCGGATGAAAAAACTGAGCACAAATTCGAACTCAGCGCCTTCAAATTAGTAGAAATCGATATATTACTTCACGTTTTACATTTTCTTGAATTTTGACCAAAATTGAGGACCCCTGTGCCCCCCAGGGGTATTGAGATCCCATCTTGAAAAGTTGTTAGTTGAAAAGTACATAAAAAGTTCTCCCCATAGTAATTTTTTCAGATTTTTAAATGGGGGCCCTCATGTTTTGTACTTATCATGAAAGTTGAGCTTTCATCTTAAAAGTTCAACTTTAAACTTTTCAAAATATGATTATCAATTTTGAATCTGCTTTCAATTCTCTACAAAACCGCATGAACAGATTCATCTTGGACATGACCGAACTTGAGATATGCGCCTTCAAAGTTGAGCCATTTCGCAAAAAATCCCAATTATACGAAAATTACAAGGGCCACCCCCCGCCCCCCTCAAGGATTAGGATCGAAATGACGGTGATTCCTTGATTAGACCATCGAGGGGAACTCGTAAAAAAATTTTGAGCGAAATCGGAAGACCCAAGGTCAAAACCTGGTCGAGTTGACATGGAATGAGCCAGCTGTACTAATTATTTTGGCCTTAAAAACCAATGAAAATACCTAACAATTAAATCCAAGAATTGACGTCAGAGGCTTTTTTTGGGAGGGTGCAAAGTGGGTATGGAGACTTGGAATATCAAAAGGGAACTATTTTTTTTTGGTTCAAACAAGTTATATAATTGTGATTTCTTTCATGCCCGAACGAAGCGAGGGCGAAGCTTTAAGAAAATTTGATTTTTAATGCTCCAAAAAGACACTTTTTCACGTAAGTTTCTGACGCGAGGGGGGGGGGGGGTCGAGGACCCTCCCCCTCCCCCCAGTAGCTACGTCCCTGACTTTGAAAGTCAAACAAAAACAATAATAAAATAAAATATTATGTAATTGAATACGGGTTTCGGGAATTCTGAGACTTCCCACAAAATTGAAGTTTTGAGGAAACATCGAATTAAGTTTTTGATTTAGGTAGGTATAGCAAAGCAAACTAACGACCTGATTTTGGCTAATTTTCCAAGGATCCATTCCGAACAAATCCTACCTAATTGTATTTTTAGGACAGATTTTCAATTGTTGAATTTTATTGTTATAATAGCAATAATACCTAATGTGCATTATAATGTACCAGAAGTGTTCAATTTTTCAGAGGGGTGGTGGCCCGAAATCCCGAATCCATATGTTTCGGGTTCAGGGTTTGCAGTTCGAGGATCATAATAATCGGGTTCAGGGTCCGGTTTCCGGGTTCAGAGTTTCAGGTTCCGGGCTCTGTTCCGGATCGGGTTCGGGCCAGGAATCGAGATTTTCTGGGTTCGGTTCTGGTTCGGGTTCATTTTTTTATAATTTGAAATGAAAAAATTGATTTTTGAACCAAAATTTCTGATTTATGCCTAAAAAAGAATGATTAACCTTACTTTGTTCTCTTTTTTTCATTTTAAAAATATTTTTTTACTAGTTTTAAGGTTTTGAATTTTCAATATCGAATTAAATTCAGAAAGATAGGAATTTCATTCTTTTGTTGTTTATATTTTCAAGTTTTTCGGGTTCCGGTTCGAGTGGTTGGGTTTGGGTTCGGTTCGGGTTTTACCAAAAATGTCGGGTTTTTTCGGGTTCCGGCTTCTGGGTTCGATTCGGGCCACCAACCCTGATTTTTTCACTAAATCACATTTCAACTTAATTAGGATATATGTATTCCAGAGGAGTAGTTCATCGTTGATGATTAAGGAAATGGGGCGAACGAGCCTTTTTTAAAAAACAAATAGGTAATGTTGATACTCACCCGCATGAACTGAAAATAAATAAGATCATCTTTGGAATAAGGTGAGGGGGGGGGTGACTGAGATATCAAAATAAATGAAATCTATTAATTACAGTTCTAGCTCAGATTTCAGAGTTGAATTAGTCAGAAATAATAATTTGCTTCGAGGCTATTTAAAAATTTGAGTTTTCGAGATCATATTTTTTAGGTAACTTTCAATACTGACAATGAGTCAAACCATTCATGAATTCATTTTTGAAAAGCTCTAAATCCACAATTTTTTGAGGATCCAAAAAAATGATCAACGTCGATTTTCTACTTTCACACCCCACATTATAGTTTTTTAAAAATGTAGAAAAATGAATAAGTAGATAATTATATTGAAAAAATAAAAAACTTTTCGCTTTCATTTACCCACGTCTGTTAATTAGGTTCACGACCGGAAAAGTTATTCATTAAAATTTTTAAAAAAAGTAGAAGGTAAAAATTATCGACTCAAAATGTAATTCCATTTTTTTTTTCGATTCCATCAAAACACTAATTACTCTCCAAATTTTTGAGCCCCCTGTTTCACTCCTCCACCCCTCATTATCATCAACTTTCACATAAGCGTTTTTCAAATTCTATACACATGCATCAAAATGTCTACTACCTACTCTCTAAAATTAAATCAGTGAAAATTCGTTAATGAAATATGTACTTAGCAAGAATTGAGTCACTGCAGAAATCAATGAAAAACTTTACTGATTCAATTAGCGAATTTTCAGTTTTGAATCAGTAATTTTTTTCCATAATCACTTACTGATTTATTTCAGAAGTTACTGACAAAAATTGCCGATTCAGAAATGAAAATTCACTAATTGAATCAGTAGTATTTCACTAATTGGCAGCGAAATTTTACATGATTCTTTCGTCACCTAATTCTGGCTATTTCCTCAGTGAATTTTCACTGATTCAAATTAAGGGAGTAGATCTGAAAAATGAAAATTCTTGCCATTTTCAGTATTTTTCTTGCTATTTTCATACCATTTTTCTTACTTCAAATTTATCCAAAAAAGGACTTTCTTTTTTATCCCTTGATTGAAAAATTCAAATGAAGAGCAAAATGTTGAAAATTCTTGCATTTTACAGTAAAAGTATTGAATTCTAGCTGATTTCTGGGGTTTCCTGCTGTAGTATAGACACCTTTTCATGTGACCTAGTTTTTCAACATTTTGATTGATTTCTACTTCCAGTATCAATGATTTCCTAACTCGCTGGGTGGGTTTTTAATTTGCTGTGTCATGTTACATATAAAATCAACTTTTTCATCAGTAAGTATATCGACAAGTTTCATTGCCACGTGTATCAACTCGTTCAATGTCTTTACATGTACCCACACAGCTACACTGAAAATTTTGATTTAAAAATGTAAGTACCTACTAAACCCAAAGCTATATACAATTACATTTTTTTAACTATCTAGCTCGTGTTTACAAATTCTTTCGACTTATGCTGATTTATAAGGAAACTTTAGAAAAATTTCCATCAGTCAGTAAATCAGCTTCGATTAGTTCGATTGTATTTTCCACGAAACTACCTATGTGGTGCAGGAGGATCAAGCCACCTGAAGCATGAAAATGGTCAAGGAAGACTTATTTTCAAGTTGATAATTATATTTACCTTATACCTACATAAATATGGGAATGAATTCAATCTCAATAAGGCAAATGAAATAAGGTTTTCAGATATTGAGATTCAACAGGTACTAAGTGATATAACTCGAAAACTATGATAGGTAGAAAGTTGCAACTTTTTCTAATGTGTAGGGCCTTTGAATAGCTTTTTGGCGATTTTTTTGAAATCAGTGTTGCCACTTTTTTTAATACCAAAAATTAGCTAGAAAAGTTAAAAAGTGGTATTTTTGTATGAAGGACACCTTTAAAAATTCCCCCAAAAATATATATGGTACAACTTTTCATGCTGAACAACATAGTAAAAAACTGAGATGGCGTTATTTTTTAAACTCGTTTTAAAAAATGTCAAAGTTTATGAGAAAACATAATTTTTTACCTCAAATGCTGAAGATTCCCTACACTGGTTAAATTACATTGTTTTTACTACATTTTCATCAAAAATCCATAAAAATAGATATACAAATCTTATTTCTTCGTCATAAATTTTCTCAAGTGATACTTTAAATTAAGTAGGTACTGTATAAGTTCACTCACTTACAATGACCCAAGAATTTCAATAAGTACTGCCACCACTATATACAATTCAGAATTCAACTCACCTAAAACACAAAAACAAAACAAAAAATACATTAAAAATCTCGCCTTTGAAAACCAATTGCATACCAAACTATTGTTCCTACATTTATACAAACGAATCGGAAATACACATCGGTTGAAAAATCGATTAAAATTTCCACCTCGAACCCTTTAAAATACCACCAAACGTCGGACCAAATTCGAAATGTAATTGTAAAAGGCATTCGAACGGAGTCGAATCGGTAAACCGTTAAAATCGATATCGATTGATTCCCGATACAGTATAAAATGATGAATCAGTGTCAAAAAAGGCTGGCCTACCCGTCGGCAAGGTTCCATAATCGATACAACGGAGTATGAAGGAAAAGAGCACGGAGTAAAAAAAAAACCTCTAAAATGAAAAGAAACGAAGAAAAAAAACCCACCACCACACATTCTCTTCCTTCACCTGCAACGACGTCCGAGCTCGTCACGGCTTCTTTATTTTCTTTGAAAATGTAATTTCTTTGTGGAATGTGAAACAGACTAACCACGAGTACATTGCGCGCGTTATTACAATGTCACGCTTCGAGGGCTTTGCGCTTACGTACAAGTAAGTATATGTATGTAAGTGTACCATAGAAGAGACGCAGCACGCGCGTAAATAAAAGCCCGCCTCGATCGTCAATACACCAAGAGTCTTCTTGTTCGACAGAATCGAGTATAATTAGATTTTCGGGTGATGCGACATTTATATAGGCGATGACACTTCATCTCTCGTAGGATCGAAATATATTCTGAGATGAGCGAATTTGTGAAAAAAAAAACAATAGAAGCTACGTTTAAATTTTAACTTCGTATACCTACAAAACGGTAATCGCGAGTCGTTTTACTCGATTCATTTTACACCACAGGTACACTGGGTGTTCCATGAATCGTCTGGCAAACTTTTTTTTTTTTGGAAATAACCGTTCTCTCAATTATAAATCAATGAAAATTATCGAAAATCACTGAGAAACAGTCAGAATTGCAGCACAAGAGAAAATCAGTGAAATTTTTTTACTGAAAACAAATCAGTGAGAAAAATCGCTGGAAAATCAGTGAAATTTATGATATTTTTTGTAAAATCAATGAAAATTTATGAAAAATTAGCGAATTTCTCTGATTTTTCCTGTTCTGCAATTCTGACTATTCATCAGTGACTTTTCACTGATTCAGAATGAGAGAGCGGGTACCACTTAAAAAAAACTTGAGATGAACATGTTTACTATTTTAAAAAATTGAAGGGGCAAATGCTGGTTCTAAAAAAATCACGTCAAAAAATTTTTTCAACCATGGGAATGTCCAGTACTCTCTCATTCTAAATCAGTGAAAAGTCACTGATAAATAGTCAGAATTGCAGCACAGGGAAAATCAGCGACATTCTTTGATTTTCAGCGGATTTTTGTTGATTTTTCAGCGAATTTCAGAGATTTCACTGAACTATCAGTGAATTTTCACTGATTCACAAGCAATTTTTTCATTGTTTGCTTTCAGTGGAATTATTTCACTAATTTTACTGTGCTGCAATTCTGACTACCAGTTACATCCTATGATTTTCACTGATTTATAAATGAGAGAGTACTTCAAAAACTGAACCAATTTTTACTTTATGACTCTTTGCCTATATTTAAAATTGAAGGGGCTACAAAAAAAAGATCAGTGATGGGAAACTGAAATGGTATCAGTTTTAGTTTTCAGTTTTCAAAATTTCAGTTTCAGTTTCAGTTTTCATAATTTTTTAGTTTCAGTTTCCAGTTTTGGTTTTCAGTTTTTTCATATTTTTTTCCTTTTGCATTTGCTGAAAGTTCATTATTTATTTGAGGTGTTATTTTTTTTTTTTAGAAAAAGTGGCCACTTGGTCACAAAAGTATTTACTGAATTCTGAATCTATACAAAATTATGTTTCAAATGATCTATTAGTGACCTTTTTTGTTTTTTTTGTTTTTTTTTCATGGAAAATTGACGATTTTATGGTAGGAATTTGAAATTTGCTGTTGGAAAACACGTTCCAAGTAGAAGTTTTGGAGTGAAAATTTTCAATAAAAAATTTACTCGAAAATATTTCGTAAACTGCCTTTTAGAAAAATCTAACTGCTTCCACCAGAGGTAGGAAATTTTTTGTCGACATTTTTCAACTCTTAAAATTTTTTCTCCTAATTTTTTCCAACTTCGAATTATTTTCTCAAACCTTTTTCTACTTCGCATTTTTCTGAGGATTTTCATTTTTTTTCACTTGAATTCAAAATTATTTTTCCAACCTATAAGACTTCTTTCAA
This sequence comes from Pseudococcus viburni, assembly GCA_033439095.1. Taxonomy (NCBI): domain Eukaryota; kingdom Metazoa; phylum Arthropoda; class Insecta; order Hemiptera; family Pseudococcidae; genus Pseudococcus; species Pseudococcus viburni. Next base: position 174,409 of record JAVBJF010000458.1, read on the forward strand.
ATTTATTCAACTTTGAATTGATTTTTCTCATAAATTCTGAATTTTGTTTCCCACTTTCTTTCCCACACAAAAGAAATCGATTTCGTTTTATTCATTCATTTATATTGAAGATATCTTTTGGGTTGGAAAGTAGGAAACGAAATTCAGAATTTATGAGAAAAATTAATTCAAAGTTGAAAAAAATTGAGAAAAGTCTCAGGTTGGAAAAATAGTTTTAAATTCAAGTGAAAACGAGGAAAATTCTCAGAAAAAATGCGAAATAGGAGAAGGTTTGAGAAAATAATTCGAAGTTGGAAAAAATTTTGAGAGTTGAAAAATGTCAACAAAAAATCAAGATTTGGTAAAAATTTTAAAATTTTGAAAAAAATTAAGAATAAATTTCATGATTAAGAATTGTCAATGAAAAAAATTTCTAGATGGGAAAATTTTGAAGAAAATTTTGAAGTATGAAGTAAAATTTTTCCAGATTAACTCAAGTCAACAGTTACAATTTGGAGTCGGATTTTGAGAATTGGGATGTTTCGAATTTGTAGGTCACACAATTACACATTTTGAAATCGATTAAAATTTTATATTAATATCCAAGAGATACTACATACAGAAAAATCGAACTCAATTTTTGTATATTTGTATTTTCATTAAATGATTCGAAAATTACAAATCACGAATTATTTTCCGGAAAATGATTCGAATCATTTCTAAGAAATCAAAATGAACAGAATTCGGCACAACCCTGAAAGTATCCAAAATTTGACAATCAGAACTCAGACACAAAAATCGTGTCGACCTGTGTAATAAAATAGACAATTTAAAAAAAACTGAAACAACTGAAATTCATTTCAGTTTTCATCATTTTAGTTTCAGTTTCCCATCACTGAAAAAAAGATTCAAAAAATTCTCAAAAAATGAACTGATGAAGAGAATGGATAATATGCTGAAAACTGAAAAAATTTTGTTCTGTAGACTTTTTGCCAACATAAAAAATGGACGGGCTAAGGGTCATTAAGAATTGAGAAAATTTGAATTTTTTTAATGCCCATTCATTTTTGATGTTATGCAAAAAGTCTACAGAACAAAATTTTTTCAGTTTTCAACGAACTATCCTCCTTCAATTACTTTATTTTTTTAGAATTTTTTTGAACAATTATTTTTATAGCCCCTTCGATTTTAAAGTTAGGCAAAAAGTCATAAAGTGAAAATTTGTTCAATTTTCAAAGTACTATGTATTCCCATGGTTGAAAAAAATTTTTGACGTGATTTTTATTAGAAGCAGTTGTCCCTTCAATTTTCAAAATAGGCAACATGTTCATCTCATTTTTTTTTAGTGGTACCTGGTTATATCCAAAAAAAATACATTTTGCAGATGATTCGTGGAACACCCAGTATACTAATTCCAATTACACCGGAGAAAAAATACTACTGGTGAAAAAAGAATGGAAATATCGACTATATCGATGCTCCTTAACTAATTCGAGTCGATGCTACCGAACGACAAACGACACCCATTGTTACCGTGTGGGAATTCTTTAACCATTGTAATGGAGAAGGCATCGAGGTTCGAGGCACGGGTCGGACAGACGTAGACCGCCCAGAGTGTACATCACACGCGTTATTTTATTTTAAAAACATTGTCGAAACAAATTAACGAGATCTTTAAACGATACGGTTTGCTTTTTTCATCTCGTTTTGTTCCTGCTCATGTTCTGTTATTTTTTGGTTAGTCGCCTTTTTTATAACCATCGTGTCAACAGATGCGCGCGACCCTTTACCTATATAAACTTTTTTCAAGATCAACGACCATGGGACAAGGTGCCTGGACGCGAGAGGCGATTTCAATTAGGATGACCGAGTCCACTCGTAATCCTTACCCCGATTACCATATCCGGCGATGAATTTAAATCGCTCTCACCCTAATTTAGTACTCGCAACGAGCCCATATAATGTACCTAACTCTTTCCATGTTCCGTGGTTAATACCACCACAGTCGAGCAAAAAAACGAAAAAAATAGGGATACGTTAACCATACGAAGGGAGAGATTTACCACATAGATCGTCGCAGGGTGGAGTGCGGTAACCATCGAAAAAAATCAAATTGTCTTACACAGATAACTAGACATACATAATGCATTTATGTGACTGGAAAAATCTCTTTAAATTTTGACAAATGATTGTAAATATGACGTTGTGGTTTCCGTCGTCGAGCACCCGAGCCCTATAAGATCGCAGCAAATATTTTTTATCCCGTTTTCGCGTCTTCGTTCCGACGACCAATGTCTTTAAACAAACCCTACGACAAAAAAGATCTGATGCTAGTGTAGGGAAATGTGTACTGCCGCATAACCCCTTGTACGAGTACGATTCACATACATGCGTTCAATCAACGTTCCCATGCACATATGGAAAATAGCTGCGGAAAATTTTCTTATTAGGTTTTCTCTTTCACGGTGCAGTTCTTGATGATCGAGTAGACGACGTAGTGCCACCTAATTCGCGCAAAAGGTTGGATTAAATTATAGGGTAGGAAAGTGTCGTTTAGCAGGGTTGTAGTGGTAGATTATGGGTTAGGTATTGTGCGAGCACTTTGCAAATGATGAATGCGATTTTAAAAGGTGTGTAAATCGAGGTGAATTGACTGCAGTTTGAAAAATTTTGTCGTTTTTAAACCTCGATGAAGTGATAGCAAAATAACATGCTATGATTTTTGATCGATATTGCAAAAATAAAGTGATTCGTGTTTTATTTTTCAAATTTTTCATGCTTAAGATCGATTTTGAAAATTTTCACGATGAAAGATCAAAAATGAACAGAAATTGGTATCATGGTGGGGAGGGGGGAGAAGGGACAAAGAATTACAAATTACTTATCAAAATTGAATTCTTATCATTTTTCTGACTCGAAATACAGTCTTTACGATTTTTTTCAACTCAATATTAAACATTTTTCCAAACAAATTTCCTAATTCCAATCTAATTTTACCAAAAAAAAAAATGTAATTTTGTTATACCTAAGGGAAAGGAAAAGACAAGCTGCCTCCTCGTCCTCGCGAAAATCGCATCAGGTACCTACCTACAATATATTCACAAAAAGCAGTCTTCAATAAAAATTGATCTGATGTTGACACTCTTGACTTGGAATCAGAAAAAATGATGCTCGTACTCAGATTTTTCACCTTTTCAGTTTAGTTGGAATGAAAATTAAATTTTAGAACGGAGGAGAGGGGACGTTAAACGTTTACCAATCTGGTTTGTAACATTACAGCAAAGCCAAGTTTCAAGCATCTGTATCGAGAGAGATAATCATGTAGCTACCAAAATTACACATGTGGCCAGAAATTTAAAATTTTGGGAAGAAATTTCAAAATCCAGCTCAAAAAATATACTTTAACACCTACAAAAAAACAGGAAAAATTATGATTTTCAGCAAAAAAAAAACTCGTTTAGAAATATTAGCAAAAGTTTAATTAACTTAAAAAACTTCGTTATGTTATAAAATAGCGAAATTCGTATCTCTCAATCACTGGGGGGGGGGGGGGGAGGAAAGAATCTGTTTTTTGAAAACTACGTTCAAGGATTTTTCAGAGTTGAATTTTTTTCCAAAAAATTTAAACAGACTTGAAGCTTTTTTTACATCCAATTTGGAGAGGCGAAAATGTTTGCAAACATCATTTTCTGTCAAAAGTAATTGAATAAGTACGTAGAGGTGAGAGTGAACAAATTTAGGACTCGTATATAATATCTACACGTACAAAATTTATTCTCCATCTATGAAGGAGCAATATATAAATTATTTTCTTCAAAAAAATATTGATATTTTTTTTAATGAACAATGAGCCTTTGAACGTTAAAATTAATTGTAAAATAAGGAAAAAAAATCTGATTTTCGAATTTAAATTTTGAAAAAAATCTAGTATTCCAGTAGTGCTTTTTTTATTTCAATGATTTCAACAAAATTTCTACCATAATATTTAAAATTCCAAAATAAAATCTTCATTATACCTAAGTTTATTGTTAACATATGTTGATATGGATATTTGGGTAAGGACAACAATTTACAAATTTCAGTTTTGAGGTAAGATTTTTTCAACAAATAGGTACTTACCTATTTTAAAATTCAAAGTTACACATCCCATTAATTTTCCCCTGGGGTGGGAGGGGGAGAGAGGGGGAACTTTTTTTAAAATTTATATCTGTTAACAAATAAATTACACTGAAGAGTTTTTGTGAAAAAATTACAAAGATTTTTCAATTCTCAACGACTTCTTGGGAATTTGAAATTTGAGTCCATTAAGGAACTCAATAATTATTCATTTCAAAGGCTGAAAATTTTTCGAGGTCGTTTCCCGCCAAAATTGACCAACATAAATTTTTTTTAGTAAATATAGGACCAGTGTCCAATAGGTAACTACATATAAGCACCACTTATTCTCAACTAAAATTTTAGGATAAAACTATGAACATTTTTAATATTCTATCATCAAAATTCCATTTATGATGTGATACCTATGAGAAAACATAGAGTCAACATTTTTTGAACTGGGTACCTATGGGTACAGCTAGCTATCTTGAAATATTAGGCAAGAAAATTGACTTTGAAATTTCCGTAAAGAAAAAATAAAATTTGAAGTTTGTAAATTTTTAACCAAAATTTTTTATTGGAATAAGTAAGATAAAAATTGTAAAAAAAAAATGTATAACATGGCCTATTGGCTTCGACGGTATTTTTTGGGGGTAGGATTATCAAATCAGTCCAAAAATTATTTATACAGTTCGTTTATAGTTATCGCAACATTATCACACCCTCCAAATTTGGAAAGATAATGTAAAGTTGAATAATTTATACTTTTTTAAATAAATGTCAAGATTTTTAAAATTAAAATTGGGTCGTCAGCTGTGATGAGGTTGTTATGTTGAATTTAGAATTTTTAGAGAATTAATTTCGGATAGGTAAAGCTATTTTCATCGAAACTGGAAAATTGATCATTACACCGATTTTATTTTCCAATTTTATGGAAAAATCTTATATTTTGGTTTAAAATTTACCTTTTCTTAGATTCTAATGTTTTTTAAACTTCATATACCTAAAGATTTACACGCTCTTAAATAGAATCAGTGAAAATTCACGGATGAAATGGCCGAGATTGAGTCAATACAGAAATCAATGAAAAACTATACTGATTCAATTAGCGAATTTTCAATTTAGAACTTAATCAGTAAATGTAAATTTTTACTGATTCATTTCAGATTGAATCAGTAGTTTTTCACTAATTTTGCAGTGAAATTTTACTGATTTTTTAGTAACTTTAACTCTGAATTTTTCTTCAGTGAATTTTCACTGCTTCAAATTCTCAAGTGAATTTCGCAGTGAAATTTCACTGATTTTTTAGTAACTTAATTCTGGATATTTCTTCAGTGAATCACTGCTTCAAATTAAAAGAATTTGCAGTGAAATTTCACTAATTTTTTAGTAACTTAATTCTGGATATTTCTTCAGTGAATTTTCACTGCTTCAAATTAAGAGAATTTTGCAGTGAAATTTCACTAATTTTTTAGTAACTTGATTTCGACTATTTGTTCAGCGAATTTTCACTGATTCAAATCAAGAGAACATGCCTAATAATCTATATCTACCTGCAATAAAAAAATTTCGAAATTCATCTCGATGATAAACTAATGACTTCTAGACCAATCTGTTACAATATTTCGCATATATGGGCATTGAGCACGTCACAATACGACAATTAAACATTTCGGAGGATTAACTCGAATCACACATTTAAAAATGTAAATTGTACTCATAATTGGACCAAAATACGCCCGGCAATACGCTATTACAATAACGAGCCGAGCCGATAAATTGAATTTCCATTCATTTAAAGGTTTTGAAAATTGGCCGAAAGCGACAAATCAAAATCACCCTTTCGCCTTTCGTGAAAAACCTCTAATTTGACCGCGCTCGCCCGAAGTCGTGTTTACCGTGCGAATCTTCGCCGAAAATTCTAAGGGAGGTAAAAACTCGCAACTCGGCTCGCACCGGAAGAAGGAGTCAGTTCGAAGTCGTGTGTATTTAACATTAAATAGCCTACGCCGTATCTGTACTACGAGTTCCAAGTCGAAGAATATGTACCATACCGGGGAGCGAAGCCTAGAAAAGGGAAGCTAATCAAGTGTCTCCTGACGGTTGATTACACTCTATTTATCGAAATGCTACCCCTTACGTACGCTCTTCTTCTCATTCATAATAAGCAGGGGTGTGTTAGGTAATCAATGGTGTAAGGTCAACATAGTGTATCTATCTAGCGCTGCCTTCGTAATAAGAAGCTGACCGAATGAAAGAACCATAATCGACACCAGCCTCGGTCTCGTATACCAATAAAAAAATATTCCACAGAATCTTTCTCCGCTATTTTAGCAAATCCAATTTTTTTTAATCTCTTACGCCGTTTTTATTTTATCCTTATATCGGATTCGACGTCGTTATCTTCCTTTTCGGTCCTTTTTCTCCTCCCGTCTACGTATACGAATAAACAATGAAACGAAAAACAGCACGAATACGCGAGAAAATTCTTTTTAAAAATGGAAATCCTAAATAACGAACGTGATTCATCGAACCAATGAAGCAGTTCCGTACCGAAAAGCTCCGGCAATCGCAAATACACGCGTTTTTATTGTATTAACGCATTCATGACTAGGGTATTTGATGTTTGGTAACATTTGCCGAGCTAATTTTTCCACAATATTGGTAATTTTTTGTTATACGAAAGCAAAAACTGGATACTTTTTTCCTCTCGCATATCTACGTTTTGAAAATTCAATTTCCAACGTATACGTACAGATGAGAAAACCCGTACGAAATCTACGTACGAGAATAATCCAGTCCACAATCGCAAACCGCTAATTGCACTGCATTCGCAATCTACTTATGAAGTTTTCTTTAAAATCGAATTAAATTGATAAAACGTCGGGTACGGGTGCGCGAACGCGAGCCTTATTCTTTGAAACCCAATTTTGAAACAAATTAAAAGGGATTGTTTGGCGCGGATGGCAGACGAAAGGGTAATTCGGTTTGTTGTTTCATCCCCTAAATCTAAATTTCTCCCCATATTTACATTTAAAGTTAAGAACTTACAAAGCCTCGGCATTCGTATCAGGCTCCAGTTTAATTCAATTATCTCTAATTAAAACCTCAAACCGAAACATGATACGCTTGTTTGATTACAATTGTAAACAATTCCAGCGGTGGTTTCTTTTTAAGCGGAAAACGATCGAAAACTACGCGAGTGATTAACGCCGAACCAAAATCGATGATATTTAAAAATAATAATTTATAAAGAGTGACATTCGGAGATTGCATCAATCGCATGCCAATTTAGTAGGGTTCCTTACGAGTCAATTTTCATCGAATTGACCATCCATAATTTTAACGATTTGCCTTTTACGAGAATAGCATTGGTACTTCCAATATAATCGATTGATTATTTTTACATAGAAATTACAGGATATCCCTAATTACTAATAATTGATTCGTAATTCGAATACAGTGAAACCGCCACAGTGACGTAAATCTAATGCATATTGAATTTTTAATTAATAATTATCGTCGATGAAATTTATACGAACAGTTTCTCAAATGAAGGTGCGATTTCCTTGATCATATGATGAGTTACGTATAAACTATAAAGATAATTGGCTGAATATGAAATCTGATTTCTATCCCATTCATAATTCTAATTTTAGATTTTTTGAAAAATATTGTTTTTTGAGAAAATTTGTACTTAGGTATAGGTACATAAGTAAGTCAAGGTTTAAAATAGGAATCAATTTTAATTTTCGTTTCAGTTTTCACGCTTGAAAGATTTTAGATTTTTCCAACCGCAGTTCAACGCGAACTAAAATTCATCAGAATCGTCTTGGCTAATTTTGGAATTTTTCCTTCGATTTCTTCAAAATATCAAGAATTTGTGTTCACATGATATACCCTTACTGTTGTCTCATTTTTTTCTAAATGTACTCTTCGTTTAATGAAGTGGTCCATTTTTTTTCAAATATTAAAAATTTTTTATCGTTCATCTCCCTGGTAAAGCTCCACCCCCCCCCCAAAGAAGAGTTAAAAAAAATTATTTTTTTCTTTGAAAATTCATAACACTTTTCTTGAGAAGAAGAAAATAGTGCCCATCTAATTTTTTAGTATCTAGCAATTTTTTTAAAAATAAACAGAAAGACTTTTCTTGTCTCAGAATATTCAATAAAGCTGATTTATTAACCTTCATTTTCAAATAGATTAGAAATTTTAGAATCTATCCATAATATCAATTTCAGCCAAATTGATTTTCTATAAAATTTCCATTTAGAAAAATCATGAATAAATCAGTAGGTATTCGATTCCAAAATATTCAAGATTTCCATTTCCAAATTCATTTTTTATTTCACATGAATTTTCCAATGTCAAATAATATTTCAATTACTATTTCAGGATAAAAATTTTGTTTAAAAATCTATTACCCATTCTCGAATTGCTTTTCTATTTTCAGACCAACTTCATATAGTGTATTTTTTTTCAATTTCTAGAATGAATTCGCTGCTTCTCGGAAGATATTCCATTCTAGAACAATTTCATTTTTCCTAAAAAAATACAGATAGAATACCTACTTATATTCGAATTCATTTAATTATTTAAATTAAGGGCATATGAAATTTTCAATGTCAAAATGGTTTTGAGTTTTCTCAAAAAAAGAGCAAAACAATGTCAGAAAATGAAAAGAAAACGAAGTTGGATGAAAAATTGAAAAATGACATGGTTTTTCAAAGAATTTTCCAAAATACAGAGCGAATATATTTTATGCAAATAAAGACAACGAGGGTGAAATTTTTTTTTCAGAAATTACATTGGAAAAGCGAAAAATTGTTATTTTTCCAAAATAAGTAGGTAAGTAAGTACTAAGCCATTTTAGGCCATTGGAGATTTTCCTTTCCTGGATCTTTTTTTTCCTGGATCTGTGGATTTGGAAAAATGCTTTATACATATGTATCTTGATTTTTCATTGAAATCCTTTCTTTTTTAGCCCTCAGTGATCTCTATGGGAGAGAAAGGGTGTTTTCATCCCCCCACCGCCCTCGAAACTTACATGCATCCGAATTTAAATTCTAATTCAACCCTGATTTTCTGTCATCAGAATGGATTTTCCAATCCAGAAAAACTCGATTTAAAATAATTCTTTTTGAAAATAGATCTTTATAATTTTCCATTTCAGCATTGATTTTTTATAATAATTCAACAGAATAGAATTTTTAGGGTATTCAAATAAAAATTTCAAGCGAAAAGCAATTCTTTTATTTTCCTAAAATTCCAAAGATCTTAAACTTTCTAAAATTCTGCATATTCTTTCTTTGTCTGCGATCTACCCCTCGTTCCAGTTCCTCGATTTTCTAGCTATTAATGAGTACTTTCGGAACTTAACTTAGTTGCCAACTCACAGATTTTCTTCCAAACTTCGAATTTTGATTTTTTCACATTCCTTCGTTGAAAATTCCAAGGATTTTTTGAACATTTTCTCTTTTATAGAATTTTTGTGGATTTTTCAAAAACTTCGATGATAGTAACTTTAAAAAAAATCCTCCCTCCGTTTGGATGGTGCTTCCCCCCCCTCCCTCTAACCATCGCACCACTAATCTTGTTTTTTTTAAATCAGCCAAAATAAATTAGCAAGTTTTTACTTTTCAGAATTATTTTTCGTAAAACTGGTTGAAAATAAAAGAATATGAAAAAATTCTGAAAAAATCATAATTATACTTGAAGTAACTACTTGGAAATCGTGTCGAAGGTAGGATTTCCTTAAACTGCTCGAAAGGAGAAGAGAACTTGATTTCTAGATCACCAAGTCGATAAGAATTAAGAATGACTCTAGAAAAACTTGAAAAAAATTGTGCATGCTAAGAATCTGTACAGAAAAACTGGAAGTATTGAAATTTGGGTTTGGGGAGAGAGATAGAAGAAAGGAACCGTTTTTTTAATCAATTTTAATGAAACTTTTTTTTTAAATAAACCAAATTTTTTTCTGAAAAGTTCATCCTAAAATTATCAAGAATTCGTCAAACATCGGAAAATCAACTTGGAGACCTAAAATTCTGGTAGTAAGTTTTGAAACACGCCTTTTCCAAAATTCCAATTTAATTTAAATTAGAGGTGGACACTTCGAATCCTCTCTAAATTTGAATCAGTCAAAAACTGAAGATCAACTGATTGAAATCGAGAAAATTGAGTCACTGGATTGGCAGTGAAATTTTCATTTTTGAACCAGTAATTTTTTTCTTAACTACTGAAATGAATCAGTAAAAATTTCAATTTACTGATTGAATCAATGACTCAATTCTGCCTTTTTTAATCAGTCATTTTGACTGATTCAGATCAAGAGAGATAGTTTTGATTTCTTTGTTTATGTCCTTTTTTCGAGATGACATTTTTCAAAATTTCATACATTTTTTCTTCTCTTAATTACCTACTTTTCCACTTCCAAGCAAATTTTCAATTTCAGGATGTTGAATAAAATTTAATCCAACAGAATATTTCTTTTTTGAAAACATATTTCCAGAATTTCCCAATTCAAAATTTCCTACTTTCAAATAAAAAATAGATTTACCATACCGAAGTGAATTTTTCATTCCAAAATAAAATTTCAACGTGATGCTAAAGTTTATTTCGGAACAAAAAATTCTAATTACAAATAAAAACTTTAAGAAATCCAAATTCAGAATTCATTGCACACTCTGTAAATTCAAATATAACCAGTATGCATTCGCAATACGTGGCATATTACGCCGAAATCTACAGAGAAATACGAAACAACGTGATTAAGATTTCAAAATCATACGTATGTTTCGGTATCACCAACGCACACGCAATATTTCAACACTTCTTGCACTTTAATTAAGTAGACGCGATTTATTTAACGAATTTTTGAAATCGGTTAAGTTATTATATGTGGCAAATGGGAGCGATTACGATGAATTAATAAAAAAGCACCGCGAAAGTTGGCAGTTAATTTTTCGCCAAAACTGCGGCAGATTTGTTTCACTGGAGAAAGAGAGAAGAAAAGGGTGGAAGACACCGCACGACGATGTACAGTACTATATAAAACAGCAGAAAATATACATATACAAATAAATGGCGGTTATGATAATAATAAAAGAGGGAAGAAGTGATTTAATACTTGAAGATAGCAGCTACCATGTTTCATTTGCCGTAGCGCCGCGTTTTGTCACACAGACTTTTTTCTTTCTTTATAAATACATTTTATTTTGCCCACGAGACCGAAAGTCACCATTTCAGCGGTGAGCGAAAGGGGCAAAGGGAAACCCGGTGTGAACTAACATTATTCATAAAGTTTATCTGTAATCTGGATCTTACTTCTTATTTCTGTTTACTACTACATCACTAGCATTGAAATATGTTCGGGACTTTTTTTTAAGCTCGCACCATGTTAAACTGTTTTAATTTATTTTCACTTTTCCCCATATCCAGCACTTTTCGTTTCATTTGATTATCTCGCCAGCGGAAAACTAATGAATTCGGCCGCAGTTTTAATTCGTGTTTTAAATTAAAGCGTAATTTGTTCCAGACTTCGAGAACGCCGAAAATTTGCAGACTCGATAAAGTACTTTACCACGAAGCAAAAAACCTTATAACCTCGATCGACCACGAGACCTTTATAGTTGTAAAATTAGCCTTACGTGTGTGTATATTTTAAAGGGAGGAAAAAAAAACACCATTTTTCGGGTTTCGATTCCCTCCCCATGTGTACGTACGAGTGAGAGAGACCAACAGAGAAAATATCGTGATTGGAATATTTACGAATGTTTCTTGTATTTTCAACATTTTCTTATATTTTTCTGAATATAAAAAGTTGAGTACGCCTTCGTCTTGGCGTTCGTCTAAACCGCAAAATATAAGAAAAAAAAGGAACCAAAGCGAAACATTAAGCGTATAAGGCTTCCCTTAACCCGTCTCCGCTCCTGATATTGAAATGCAGCTATATACGACGTGACGAGCATATCAGACAAAAAATAATTTAATATTTAAATAGCGCGTTCGATCGCGAAAAGGTAAGTCGTGGGAAGTGTTTTCCTTTTTTTTTTGCGCAAAAAAAACTACGCTACAAAATGGAAGCGAGAAAATTCCCGAAAATATGGTTGGTATTTGATGAAAAAAAGATGGTGTTAAAGGTAGGTAAGGTACTAGGTAGATTTGGCTATGAGTCATTTATTTTTCAAATGTGCCGCATTTTTCTTATCTCGGTATCCTTGTTTGGCCTTTTCAATTTTTTTTTGCACGAATGGGACGTTTTAGGAGGGTACTAACTCCTTAATTTTTTCATAGGGTTTGAGTAAGTGGTATGAAGGAATTTTTCTGTTGAATTAAATATCAAGTTTTTCCGAGTAAAAATTTCTTTAAAAATTGGAAATGTGTATTAGAGATTGGATTTTAATACTTACATTTTGCGAAAGAAGACTAACTGCATTCGGTTCCAAAGTTTTGACGTCACAGCAAGAATTTGTAAAGGTGAAAAAAGTTTAAAAATGCGTTAAACTTGATTTTTTTTGAAATTTGAATAGAAATTATTAAACTAAGAAAAAAATCTTCCTGTAAATTTTTCCTAAAACTCGATCGTTTGTGTGAAAAAGCGGGTTTTCAAAAATATTCATCGCACCTTCACGATGTCTCATTAACTGGTATTCCAAACATTCAAAGGTATTTGTGACGTCAGACTTTGGAGCCGAATTTTGTTTTAAAAAATGATCTCAATGACCTTTTTTTATCAGAAAAAAAAACAAATTAACGATTTCGATTTCGTATCTATACCTATTCCAAATATTTTTTATTAAAAATAAATTGCTCCCCTTCATTAAAAATTTCAAAAAAACTAGGAAATTTTTTCATATTTTTGAAACAAAGTAGGTACTTACTCTAACAAAATGTTTAATTCACTTTTTATCTTTCCTTTTTCTTTGCAATGTTCCGAGATTAACTTTCATGTTTTTTAAAGGTAAATCATGAAATTAGTGACCTGATAATGATTTAAGAAAATGAGTGAATTTTTAGAAACTAAAATTGAAAAAAGAGTACATTTTTCCAAATTTTCATTTTTTCAATATTTTTGTGAATTACATTCCTCTTTGTTTTTTTTTTAAATTTAAAAATTATATGCAATGAGTATAATTTTACCAAAAATCGATAAATGTCATGTTTCAACATAGTCCAGGCAAATAAGAGAAAAAATGTACCAAACCCCCAAAAATAAAAGTCTGATTTTTTTTTTCGCATTTTACGTTCGTAATGGTCTACTACACAACATACTAAAATGGACATCCCACAACCCTCCGCTACCCCCAGGGGAGGAGTAAACGTCCGCTGAAAACTGATTTTTCGAATATCTCCTCAAATAAGCCTCAAAATTGAAAAGTAGTTATGAACAATCTTGTTCTACGCGTAATTTCCTATCGGAAGGGTTTTCTCCTTTTCAAAAACACTCACTTCCTTGACCAAAAATTAAGTGTAAAAACACCTATTTTTCAACAATTTACAGCATTTTTGGAAAAAATCGAAACTTTTGAGAATATCTCCTCAAAAAAGCCTCAAAATGGAAAAATGGTTATGAACAATCATAAATTACTCATTTTTCTGACAAATTAGTGAATCGACTGAGAAATCAGTGATTTTTAACGGAAAAACTATTCATAAATCACTAACCTTCTTGAAAAAATAATTTCACTGGTTCAAAAAGGCGGAATTTCACCGAATTTGACTGATTAAGATTCAGAGAATGAAGCAATGATCTTTTTTTGAGAGCTGAAAAAAATGGGAGAATCATATTTTGAAGAGGAAAAGTGGATTATCTTTTTTTTGACATGAATAAGTATATCTTAAGATGGGGGGGGGGGGTAAAATTTTTTAACTGTGTAACGTGACATAACGTTTTTAGATCAAGACCTAATGAAATTGCGTTGGACTTTGAAAACCTTGGAAAGAAATTGAATGATCGATGACATAATTAAGTGCTGTTAAAATTAAAAAATTTGGCATTTCCTTTTTAAAGTGTATTGGCATTTTTGTTGAGAAAAAATGAAAATATTTTTAAATAAATAAAAAAACTGGAAAAGTATTTGGAAATATTGAAAAAATGAGGAGAAAATTGGAAAAAAATTATTCAAATTCATTGAAATTTTAATATGTAAAAAGAAATTTGATCGTCTATTTTACAGATTTATCCCCTCCAATCCATGTTAAAAATTCTGCTTAATTATTCCATCTTCATCTTCATCTTCATCTTCACCATTACCTACCTATCATTTTTGTACAATTTATCACACATTCTGAAAACTCACACTTCAAAAAATTTTTAGCACCACACTTGAAAACGCCATCATTAAAATTATTCCACTCGTCTCCTCCAAAATAAATCACAATAACCTACCACTTTCCCAATCACGCTATTATCATTTTTATTTATCTCTTGAAAAATCTTTTCTTTAAAATTATCTATTAGCCCAGGAATTATAGCAAAATTTTTACGCGAACCTCGGAATCGTTGGGGGAAAGCTGAATTTTACATTATTTGTACATAACAGCCTACCAAACATACTCCTAAAAGTTGCACCCCCCAACTCGCCGGCTACCCCCGCAAGAGGTCAATAACCTTTGCGAATATACGTTTTTTGACTGTAGCGCTGAAAGGAAGGGTCGGAGGGGAAAAAGTGGTGAAATAAAAAATGTTCTACGTGAAATTTCCTACAAACTTTACCGGTTCAGTTGTTCTCAAAATTGCAACATTCGACTTACAGTGGGGGTTAAACTTTTTCAACTTGGAAAAAAAATGTTGAAAAAATTAATTTTTTTTTTGTAATTTGAAGTTAGGAGGGGCTCAAAAATATATTGTCAAAAGTTGCATCCGGCAACTTGTGAGCCACCCCCGTATGAGGTCAATAACCCCTGCGGATTACGTTTTTTGACTGTAGCGCCAAAAGGAAGGGTCGGAAAGGGAAAAGTGGTGAAATAAAAAATGTTGTACGTGAAATTTCCTACAAACTTGACCGGTTCAGTTGTTCTCAAAATTGCGACATTCGACTTACAGTGGGGGTTAAACTTTTTCAACTTTGAAAAAATTTGAAAAAATTGATAATTTCTCGTGTAATTTTACATTAGAATGGGCTCAAAAATATACTGTCAAAAGTTGCACCCGGCAATTACACGAGAAATTATCTATTTTTTCAAGTTTTTTCATAGTTGGAAAAGTTAAACCCCCACTGTAAGTGTAATGTCGCAATTTTGAGAACAACTGAATTGGTCAAGTTTGTAGGAAATTTTACGTAGAAAAATTTTTATTTCACCATTTTTCCCTCTCTGACCCTTCCATTTGGCGCTACAGTCAAAAAACGTATATCCTCAAAGGTTATTGACCTCATACGGGGGAGGCTCGTAAGTTGCGGGGTGCAACTTTTGACAGTATATTTTTGAGCCCATTCTAATGTAAAATTACACGAGAAATTATCAATTTTTTCAAATTTTTTCAAAGTTGAAAAAGTTTAACCCCCACTGTAAGTCGAATGTCGCAATTTTGAGAACAACTGAACCGGTCAAGTTTGTAGGAAATTTCACGTACAACATTTTTTATTTCACCACTTTTCCCTTTCCGACCCTTCCTTTTGGCGCTACAGTCAAAAAACGTAATCCGCAGGGGTTATTGACCTCATACGGGGGTGGCTCACAAGTTGCCGGATGCAACTTTTGACAATATATTTTTGAGCCCCTCCTAACTTCAAATTACAAAAAAAAAATTAATTTTTTCAACATTTTTTTTCCAAGTTGAAAAAGTTTAACCCCCACTGTAAATCGAATGTTGCAATTTTGAGAACAACTGAACCGGTAAAGTTTGTAGGAAATTTCACGTAGAACATTTTTTATTTTACCACTTTTTCCCCTCCGACCCTTCCTTTCAGCGCTACAGTCAAAAAACGTATATTCGCAAAGGTTATTGACCTCTTGCGGGGGTAGCCGGCGAGTTGGGGGGTGCAACTTTTAGGAGTATGTTTGGTAGGCTGTTATGTACAAATAATGTAAAATTCAGCTTTCCCCCAACGATTCCGAGGTTCGCGTAAAAATTTTGCTATAATTCCTGGGCTATATCCCCTCCTTCAAATCGTCGAGACTAAAAAGCAAAATCATTATTCCGGAAAATTCTAGTCATACGAACTTACTTCCCTTTTCTCCCTCCTATAAATTTTTGAGATCGTAGATCACGAATTTCGTACTCAAAAAATTGTAGGAGGAAGGGGAAAGGCAGTAGGTGGGGTTTAAATTAAAATTTCGCTATATCCCCACTTCTACAATTTTTTGAGCACAAAATTCGTAATCTACAACTTGTTAAATGTATAATTTGACATAGGCCTTATTATGTACATTATCATTGTAAAATTTCAATTTTGACCCTCTCTCCTGTCTCTTGCTCACTCCAAAATTTTTTGAGTACGAAATTCGTAATTTACGACTTCGAAAACATATATTTTGACATATTCCGCGATATTATTGTGAAATTTCAATCTTGACCCTCCCTTCTCCCCCTCCTCTCACTCCAAAATTTTTTCGAGTACAAAATTCGTAATCTACGAATTCGAAAACGTATATTTAGACATATTACACGATATTATCGTGAAATTTCAATCTTAACCCACTCTCCTGCCCCTTAGCTCGGAAAATTTTTTCTCCTCAAAATTTGAAATCTACGACCTCAAAAACATGAAGTAACCTCTTTGGGAACGATCTTTCAGGGTTTTTGAGCAAAACGAATGTTTTTGGGGTCTTCTGGCCCACTGTGCAACGTCTCAATCCATAATTTTTCTTCAAAAATTTTCTCACGAACCAATGATGAAAAATGGAAAAATTTCACAAATTTAGAAAACTTGGACGACTTTATAAAAAAAATTGAACTTTAGATAAATTCTTTCTTCATAATTCATAAATATGTTTCAAGAATCAATCGTAAAATTTGTAGCTTTAAAATCATCATGCAACCTCGAACGTCCTCCACTACTCAATAAAAACACACTCGACTACTCCACTTGAAGAGCTTAACATTCACACTCCAAACTACTTCTTATAGACACCCCACAACACACCGAAACCTAATTCGACTTTATAATATCTGTAGCGCACACGACGACAAAAAACTTTGGCAATTTCGCCTGCTATTTACTACGTGGCAACACTGTATGGAAAATATAAGCTTTGGCTTGCTCTGATACTCGGTATAGTTCGATGTGTTCCTCAATCTTGTCGTAATGTAATTAAGTTTGTCCCAAAGTTTTTATAACTTTCTTGAAACTAATCTTCTTACCGAAGACGGTGTCATGAATGTTAATCGAGTTGAACGGATCAACCAGTGACGGTTGGATTACTTTGATGTGGCCGCGCCCGACGCTCGTTGCTTCACAATACAGCGCCAAATACCTTAGCTCGGCTTCGTCTATTAACAAGAGGGCGGAACGCGAAATTATTTCCGAGCGCGTTTCGTTTCAAAAACCTCAAGAATAACATCTTGTTTACCCCGAAAGTTGGCATCATCCGCGACCGGAAAACTTTTTCCAATTAAAGGCGTTTTCGCGATTCGCGACTCAACTCGAAACGCGACCTACACGTTACGTATAATTACGACAAATTCTTAATAATAAACAGCAATAAAACTTAATTACCGTATCTTTAAAAAAGCTCAACTTTTACCTTTTTTTTATTACGCTTTTAATTAAGTCTCCGTTCGGCAATAATTATTTCGTTTCGAAGACGTTTTGGTTTCTTTCGCCGCACACCAAAAGCTCTGAAACCATTTTCGCGATATTTTTTCAATTGATACTCGTAAATCTTGTATTTTTTTTACCAGAGAAATGTAAAAACACGTAAAAACACTTCTACGACGCGCAATTGCGCATTTTTTTCTAAAACTTTTATTTACGAGCGTAACAAATCCTGCAAGGCGGTCTTTACCGTCTGTTAAAGCAAGAAAAAAACCCCTAACCCTTGTTTTAAAATAGATGGCTTTTACATTAGTGTTACGATCGCCGTGGCTACGAATACAGCGTGCAAAAAAAAAATACAAAAACATGCCCCTCTCCGTGGCCTTCCATCCTGCCCAGCTCGTCGGATTCTTTACACCTCTCGCGGAAACGATCCTCGCATAGCCCAAGAAATCGCCATACATTTATCATACAGTATTGCAATTTCAAAGACATCATTTTTCACTCACCGTATCGACCGACCATGCCTCTCCTTTTTTTTCCTTCACCCCACGAAGCACCTTTTAATTTGTTTTTTTTTTTATTCGTCGCCTAAGGCTATTAATATCGTGGCTTGGAGCATAACGTGGGTTAAGTAAGATCATCGTGGATAATTGGAATGTGACGAGGTTGTTTTCGAACGCCTTCGAGAGGAAAGATATGCTCGATGAGATAGCGGTGTTAAAAGAATTGCCAGCCGAGCGCCGTAAATATTCGAGCAACCAGTTTACTACTCGTAGGTCTAGGAATCATGGTCAATGGCCGGGCTGGTCCCGGTGCGGTTGTCATGTTGGTTCATTTTATTCATGATTCGATTTAGTTTATTGATTCTTTTCTTATTATTCGTTCTTTCTCTATAAAACAGGTGCTCGGTATTATGAAAACTTTTGACCTTGATTTAAGCGGTTTTTCATACATGAGTTTAAACTCGGTTTTAAAACTTAAACTCGGTTTTAAAACTTAAACTCGGTTTTAAAACTTAAACTCGGTTTTAAAACTTGAGCTCGGTTTGCTTCGTGATCTCCTTATTCCAATTATCGAGTGAGATTTGCATGTGAAATACTTTGTATGGAAAGATTTTCCAGATCGATGGCATAGTCCATAATTTGTGAGGTTTCGCAGAAAAAGGAACCACTTCGTTAGATTTGTGAAAATCTAGTTATTCAAACTACGTGATGGTCAATAAAATTCTAAAGAAAATGAGACCAAAACAAAAAATTTCGTTCATATCTCTCTGAGCAAGGAATTTTCAAAAATGAAATTTCAAAAAACATAAGTTTCGAGAAAAACGTGTTTAAAGTTTTGTAAACATTTTTTTTTCACATTTTTCCAGCATAAAAAACGAAATTTTGAGAAAAGGAAGCATTTTAGGGAAAACATGAATAGAACAAAATTTGTAGAGCGTAAAATTTTCTTTCAGAATACAGTACCTATTTATTCTTATAAAAAGTGATTAGTTGGCATGTTATTGTTAAAAAACTGCAATTCATCAAATTTCGATATTTTCTCATTTTTTGACATAAAACTAGTTTTTGCGAGGAAAGGAAGCGTTCTATCGAAAAAATTATTACCACCAAAATTGTAGAGCATGAAATTTTCTTTCTGCTGAGAATAGTTAGTTTTTCGCTAGGATGCTTCGTTTTGAAGATATTTCATTTTGAAATCGTTGGAATTTATTGAGTTCCCTGCAATGGTGAAATATCACATCACCCCTCGTCACAGAAAATCACATTTTTCCGTTACTTGCGAACTTGGTCGAAACTTTTCAAACATACTGGGTGAAAGAGCATGAAATTCTCTATCAAAATCAACCAAAACCCGAAAAACAACAATTTTTGCATTTTTCTCGAAATCAGGTTTCTAACGAAGTGGTCCCTTTTGCTGCGAAACCTCACTTTTGATTATTTTTAAGATAGAAAAATTATTATTTTCAAAGCAATTTATCTACTTCGGTATTGAGTAGGTATAGAATTTTTTCAAAAAAAAAATGACAGGAAGAGGGATGCAAAGGATTTCAAAAATTCTTCGCCCCATTCAAATAATTTTTTCTCGGCTATCATTATCCACCATTCCTCGAGAATTCGTAAATTTTTTAACTAAATTAACAACTACATTATAAGTGCATACTTAATTTACATAATTCGTTGACAATTATTCGTAAAAATCCTTCATAGCTATTTTCGCGAAAAAAAGAAAAGAAATACCATGTTTGAGCAAATTCCAATACATATTTCACTCGTGTTGTCATGTTCACTCTTTCATTGCCTCATTCTCGTCCTTCAGTCAGGTCAATTCTCGTTTACTCTTCGACGAATCTACTTACAGCCTTTGTATTTACCTTCACTCGACAACTGCCCAACCAGTTTTATAATCGTTGTTTGACATCATCACTCGTATGTGGTTTTGCCAAATTGAAAAATCGATGCATCGACAAGTTTTTTGAGATTTTGAACTATAGCAGGTACGTTTTTGTATTAGAATTAAATTCTTCTAGAAAATTAATAATATTCGTCACTTAATTTAATTTACTTCCAGCTGTGGCATAATTTCAACAGAGAATTATAAAACCACAATTTTATCGAATTTTAGGTTAGGTTAGGTTAAGTTTTTGTTAAAATATCCGAGAAATGAAAAAAAAAAAGAAAAGGAATTAACAATAGAAAAACGAAGAAAATTCTATGATTTTACGATTCTTTTGAATCGAAATGTCGCAAAAATAAAATAAATAATAGAAAAGTTTTGCTTGCGGTGAAAAATAATTGAAAAACTTTGAATTTCGACGTCAAGTTTCTGTTTAAATAAAAGTTTTTCTAAAATTTTGAAAAAAAAATAATTTGTTGTTTTCTGATTGATTTTTACAGGGAATTTTGACCAGGAATTAGAAATAATTAATTTGAAGGATGTGATAGACACTCATCTAAATTCCCGAAAAATGGTTCCAAAAAAAAGAAATGAAATTTCGATGGAAAAAATGTTTAAAAAGAAGAAATTTTATAAATCCAGGATTTTTTGCAAAGCTAATTTTAAGCATGTAAACAACATTACGAAGAATTGAATAAAACTGTCAAACCATTTCTGAACTTTTAGGGAATGAACAGGGGAGGAGACAAATAATTCAAGCTGGGGTTGCGTGAAATTGGAGAGAGCAACTCACTCCATAATGTCAAATCATATTGATTTGAGAAAATACATTTGAGTTTTCTGAAGAGAAATTAGGAAAAATATTTTTCCAAGTTGGGTAAAAATATGCAAAAATGCTGATTAATTTTTTTGGGGTGGGATTGAGAAAAAAACACTTCTAAAGAAAGAAAATCAAGGAAATTATTGAAAAGCCAAAGAATGAAAATTTTTGTGGTATACTGCCAACTTTATTCAGAAAAAATGAATTTTTAATTAAAAAATTGGAAAAGTCAATATCTTGAGATCAGAATTTTGCAGTGGGCACAAAACGCTATTTTCGTCAAATTTTCCAAATTTTCTGAATCTAATTTTGCTGACTGTCAGTTCAATTCTTCCCTATTTTTAAATTTCAAAATTAGAATCTATACTTTCTCACTTCAATTCTGGCAGGATTTATTTCATTTTATTCATTCGTAATTCGTTGAAAAGTCCTGATGTTAGACAAACGGAGAATAACGTAATCAGAAAAGAATACGAATCGAAGTTCTGAATTGCAGTCTAAAAGCTCTGGTGGTAAAAAAAATGTTTGAATTCGTAATTCGTTTCTAAAGAAAATTCTGAATCTTATTTTAGTTCTTTCGTGATGATATACCGCCTCCTCTCCATCCATCCATTTTGGAACATTCTCTACCTGAACCGATTTTTTAAACAAGTGAAGGAGGGGAGAAAGGTAGATTTCCTTTCTTTTTCTTTATGATTCATCAATCTCAAAGCTTCGAATGTAAAAAAAAAAAGAAAAATAATCAAGTTGGAGAGAAAAATTCAAATCTTCAGAAAGTATTCCTTTCTAAAAAAAAATCGAATGAAATTTTTTTTTGGTTATTTTTAATTATGATTTTTATCTGCATATCTTTCCCTCTCTCATAATCATTAAAATTCAAAAAATCGCTACCTCCACTCAAAAAGAATCAATTTGAAATCGATCAAGCTGTAGCCACGAAAACTGGGAATTCAAATTTTTTAATCCTTTACCAGGAAAATCAACCCTACTTTTTTAAAATCCACAAAAACTAAAAATTTCACATTTTTGCCATTCTTCGCTTCAATTTCCACCCCACACCAGAATTCGTTCGAAAACGATCAATTCACATTTCAGGTCAAATAGTAAAATCCCTTCCAGAACAACGATCACTTCGTCCTACAAGCTTCGGCCTCCGAATCGAATAAAAAACCCGTCGTATCACGTTCGAAACACCCCAAGTTCAACACACACAAAAAAAGGAAAAACAAAAACACCTTCGATTACGGCCTCAGACAACCCCTCGAATTTAAATAAATGGTGAATTTAACCTTCCTAAATGTTAAATTACGCTGACCATTTGAATATATAGGTTTCCCCATAATACCCAACGAAACCGGGCAGCAAATACGAGCAATTTATATAATAAAACCGGGCAAATAGACACACGTATAAGAAATACCACACACACAACGTATAGAAAAAAAATGAAAAACTAAAGCTCGCGTATATAAAGCTAATAAACCGAGCTTTAGCGCATCGCAACAACATATAGCCGGAAGTTACGTAAAAGAAGAGGCGATTTAGAGTGGGGGTCAAAGCCTTCAATTTTTCATTCATATCTCGGTATGACGTTACATTTCCATATAAATGACGTAATATTTCGTTACCATATAGTAAGTGGATGTTTTAACGCTTTAGGGGGGCTCGGGGATTGCGAGGAGGGGTAAAGTCGCAGTCGTCCTTAACAATGATTTATGAATGCCAACATATTGGTTGCTAGTTCTAAGTTATGTTGTATGAGGGACAGGCAGCCGTAGCCGGGGACACAGATAACAGCTTAGATCTGTTTCGCAGTATGACCATTCGCCCCTGTCGATATAGACGGACATAATCCTCGAATATTGCTTAAGATTGTTTAAAGGTCTAATACGCGTAGGGTAACACGACACTAGGGAGATGTTTTACTCTCGCAACAAGGGAAAAATATCTACTCGTCCCTTTTCGCCTTCCGATGCTGCGGAATTATTATACCACCTTTGGAATGATTATATGTACGGAGCCCCTCTATGTAGACAGCGGAGATGAAATTTTTGGTTAATTACCCGACCCAGGGAGCAACCCACATCCACACGCGTATAATAGCGTCTTATAAATGCTCCATTAGCACGCCAAATCCTCTTTAACAAGGGTGACTTAATAAATTTATCGTTTTAATGTAAACAACTCGACACGTACGTATTCAATACCGCAGTAAAAACTTCAACTTTTTTCCATCTAAAGATGATGGTCCTGCATCAAATTATAAAAAAAAGGTACCAAACACCGAAAAATATGCTAGCCTGATTTTTTTTTCGCGTTTTCTGTTCATGATCGTTCACTAAACAATTATAGGTAGAGGTACTAAAATTTTCACCTCAGAGGGCACTCGGAGTCCCCAGGGGAGGGGTAAATCCTTCTGGAAACTGGGTTTTCGTGAATATCTTCTCAAATAAGCCTCAAAATTGTAAAGTGGTAGAATAATCATGCTCTATGTGTAATTGCCTATCAAAAGGTTCATTTTTTTTTCAAAACCCTCTATTTCTTTGGCAAAAAATTGAAAATAATAACACCTATTTTTCAAACATTTAAAGTATTTTTTGAAATAATCGAAACTACGAGACTGAAGGTACCCAAAACAAAAATTTCGGCCTTTATGATTAATTATAATCAGAGTTTTACCTCTGCATTTTTGGAGTTCCTCTTAGTTTTTTGTAAGTATAAACAATCTCAAAATCGTATCCATGGTGCCAAAAAACCTAATTTCTGACATAAAACATAAAAATGTTCAAAATTTTGAATTTTGCTTCCCCCCCCCTCGACTGACCCATTCAAAAAAATTCACGACAAAAATTTCGGCCTTTATGGTTAATTATAAAATCAGAGTTTTACCACTGCATTTTCGGAGCTCCTCATGGTTTTTTGTATAAACAATCTCAAAATCGTATCCATGGTGCCAAAAAACCTAATTTTTGACACAAAACATGAAAATGTTCAAAATTTTGAATTTTGCTCCCCCTCCCCCCTCGACTGACCATTTGAGTTTGAATCCGTATAATACGAAAAAAATGTTTCATCACATCAATAATTACTATCAACATTTGATTTCAATTACATTCCTTAACATATTTCTTGAAGTCCCCCCCCCCCTCCTCCTCGGCTACTAGTGAATCCCGACGACTATTCTACCCCTTCGTAGCTGATATCGAGATATGTCCACAATGAGAAAATAATGTCGTTCAACTTATTTGATACAGAATTATTCAGGTTTCCACCCATTTTTTCGAATACAGTTTCTCGAACGATCCAATTCCCGGATAGAAAACCTCCCGAAAAAGTTATTCCCAAATCTATTTTCCCGAATGAAATTTTTCCAAATAAATAAAAAATAAAAAATAACTTTTTTATTTCTGAGTGTTTTCATAAAGTTATACGCGTATAACTTTATGAAAACACTCAGGAATTTCGATACTTCACTCATTGGAGTAGAAATAACTCAAAAAATGGAGGTGGGGATGAAATAACAGATTTAGATATTCGAAAGTTGACAATGTTAAGAATTCTTCAATTTTGGGCTTGCCTCCTCAATCTCAAGGGCAGGGGTGGCGAGATAAGAAGTATGGGGGGGGGGGGGGTATAATACTCCACAGTCCATTTGCAGTCGGCAATTTCGGAAAAATTTCGGAGATTTGAAGTAATTCGGCAAAATCTTTAAAATTTTAGCAAATTAAAAAAATGTATGGAAATTTTGCAGCATAAGTAACGAAAAACTGATCCTTTTAAAATTTCAAGTTTACTGTCCTCTTTCAGAAGTCACAATCCAACTCTAAAATTACTTACTCCCCAAATCAAAATTTTTCAAAAATTTCAACCATGCTGTGTTCTACCGCATTGGATTTTTTCTTCTATAATTTCAAAACAATCCAAATCCTACAAAAATGATTTTTTTCGTATTTTTCCTCAAAATTATTCCAACTAATTTTATCAATTTTTTCTCATTAAAACTCATTTTCGATGTGTGGAAATCAAATTTTTCAAAAGCTTTGACCTCGCTGCGCTCGGCCCAGTCGTATTTCTTCTCAAATAATTTTTGAGTAAAATTGGCCGATTTTTTATTCAAGTTAATTAATTTAAAACATTGTTTTATTGCATTTTGAATTCAAGGTCTTCTACTTAAAATTTCCACCCTCGCTTCGCTCGGGCCAAATTTATTTCTCTCATATTCACATTACAACTATAATCTTCTAAATCAAGTAGGCTAAGAAAATTTCATAGGTTTTTTCAACTGGGAAGAATTTAGGCATGAGCAGGACTAAGTTATTTATTTTTTCATGCAAGAAATTTTGTTGTTCAAGAGCAGGGATGAGCAAGAATGGCTTTTAACAATGGAAATATATTCGAAAACCCAAGGAATAATTTCCAGGCGTGAGCAAGATTAAAAATTGACCTAGGTAATCTTGAAAACGATGTTAATACTTTTCAAGTTTTTGTTACGTTGATCTCTAAAAATTGTGTTTTCCCTTTCCACGATGTTGCTTCACATTGTTTTTGCTGTAATTATTGCAAAAAATTTTCAAATTTTGGAATTCTTATTCGGAAATTTTGAATTTTTTATTCGAAATTTTTGAACCTCATGCTCTCAAAAAATTGTGTTCGAACCGCCTCTGCCCGAAGGTCAAATTTCAAGTTGAGGTCAAAATAACTATAGAAATATCGCACCTTCAGTGCAATAACAACACGTCTCAAAATAAATCAATATTTTTATTTTTGGTGCGAATTGAAAACTAATTACAGATAAGCACGTTTCAGACAAAAATACGAGGATTAAATTTTTTTGAGATGTGTTAATTTTATTGTAATTGCACTGGAGGTGCGATGTACGTATTCAGAAACTTTACATCCCCTTGCAGCCATTCAAAAAAAAAAATCAGTTCTTTTTCCTTTCTTCATTTGTTGTGGTTGGAAATTTAACAGAAAAAATTCGAAAAAAATTTTTCGGCTCAAAAAACCTTGTGAGAAATGGAACGCCACAACATCGAAAACTGGGAGTGTACTTTATTCGATTTCCATGGTAATTTCATTCGATTTTGGGGGAAAATTCATTTCATCCAGGAAAATTAATCCAGGAATATTTCATTCGGGAATACTTATTCACGTTGTATTTCTTATAAAGCTAAATTACTTTTTTTTTAAATATGTGATATTCAATAACCTATACCTCATAATTAACCATAGAGGCTGAAATTTTTGCTGTAAATTTTTTTGAGAGCCCTTCTGATATTTATAAAAAATTACATTTCACTAGTAAAATTTTGGGTACCTAGGTAAGTACCTTAATCTTCGTACTTTCGATTATTCATTATTTCAAAACATACTGTAAATGTTTGAAAAATATGTGTTTTTCACACATAATTTTTGACTTAAGAAATGGTGGGGGGGGGGGGTTGAAAAAAATAAACCTTTAGGATAAAAAATTATACGTAGAGCAAGATTATTCAACCACTTTCCAGTTTTCTGGCTTATTTGAGAAGATATTCCCGAAACCTGTTTTCATTTACCTACATCTCCCCATATGGGGCTCTGGACACTCTTTGAGGTGGGAATTTTAGTACCTATGTTGTTTAGTACACCATTATGAACAGAAAGCACGAAAAAAAAAATCAGGCAAGCATTTTTTCGGGGTTAAAGTCCAATATGTCGGGACCACGAGTCGTCTCGCGATTAAAGTATATTCGTCTCAAGTTGGTATCGCTGACGCCTCGGAAAGTTCTATTTTTACGATTTTAAAAACCTCGACGACTCGGTCTTTTAGTAAAATTAAACAACATAAGTTGCAATTCTTTCGTATCGAATGCATACGAATAATATATTTACGAGACTAAATCCTCGCTGCGAATGTCATAAACACGTTTCTCGGCTGCAATAACACTCGAGAAATTATTTCTTATTCGATATGGTACGTATTCGGAGCGCTATGAGACGCGAATTCGCGCGACTAATCTTATCGTCGGATAATTTTTTCCAAACTGTAAAAACTTTTAATAAATTAATCTCGAACGAATTTCGTATTACTTGGGACAAAATTCATACATAAAAATAAATATCCTCTCGTTTGTTATACTCGATACAATAAAAACGCGCCATCGGAGCCACAGGCGTAAAACAAACGTATAAAAGACGCCAGCCATATGCACACATCTCGAGGCATAATATCGAATATTTATTTTATTCAATGAAATCGTACGATGAGCCAGACTTAGACACGCCACAACCAGCAATTTTTTCTCACGTATAATAAATTCTCATTAATCACAAGACTAATACGTTCGGTTTATCATAACACGATGAATAAAACTACCGGAATTTGCGCAGTACTCTTATAGGTAGGTCTATAGGTATAGGTACTTTAGTACATACAAACAAGTTTATAATCATCGATAATACTCGTACTTAGAGATACCCCCCAAAGCGTCCAGAAAATTCAAGACGTACATACCGGGCGCGTGCAAAGACCGAAGACTGGCGAGAATCTTCACGCGTCCCATGAGAACTCGCGACCCAAATTAACTCGAAGGGATGAAAATCATGAAAGGGTCTCAATGTAGGTTACTATGACTGCAATAGATGCTACTGACTCGTACATGCCGCCTCGCCTCATCGCCCTGCCCTCCTATACATTTTAACTACACGCGGCCTTTTATTACTTTTTTCAAGCAATCGATACAGCGAAAAATAAAAATTCTAGTCGGGTATTTTTGATTTTAATATTAAATGAAAAAACCGAGATACGAAAAGAGAAATCGATATCACCCCTGCCGACTGTTTCCAAGTTAAAGGTACCTTTACCTTTGTGAGTCGGTGTTTTTTTTTAGAGCGAGTGGACAACTAAATGCTTTATTTTTTGGATTGAGAATTGAATTTTTTTTACTAGGTATTAAACGAGATTCATTTGATGGTTTGATGCAAGATTAATTCTCAAAACTTTCAATATCTGAAATCTGCTCTTAAGAAATATTATTTTAAGCACAGAAATTGTTTTGAAAAGATTTTCATCTTTCTTAATTCATTTTATCCATCTTCATACGTCGCGCGTCGCACCTCCTAAAATGCTTCCTTTTATTGGCATTTCAAGTTTAAACATACAGAGTGATGTAGGACGAATCTAAGGCTCCAATAATGATGCAAATAGGCAAGTTGTTAGATACTGGAGTGAATAAAGTTGCAGCTTTATACTATTGAAGGGGCAGAAATAATGAATTTTCAGATTTTATAATTACAGCCGTTTCATTTGCACATGATTTTTTTGGTTGGAACATAGCTCTGCGTAACCGTAACGTAATGTTACTGTAACCTAATGAATCAATGACTTAAAACCAATACCAAAATCAAAACTGATACCAAAGCCAGAAATGATATATTTGAAAACTGAAACCGAATTGAAAATTTCAGACTCTACTCGAGAAATTTTCATCGACTTTTTTTGACCAGAAATATAATTTTTTCCACTCTAAAAACAAGAGTTTTGAATAAAAATAAAGAAAATTTTCCCAAAGGAAAATTTTTAAACAGTCAACCCTAATTTATACAGACTGCAAATTCAGTTCTGCCATTATTGGTATGAGGAGCCACCCCAGTGCCCCATTCCGTCCATCCCTGCGTAATGAACTATTCGTGTATGAAATTAAAAATTATAATGAATAGGTAATAATTCTATAGAAAAAGCTGCATTTATGAAAATCTGAAAAATTCAGAAGAGTAGACTTTTAACTTTCCTACACCCCGGAAATTATTGTTTTATAAAAACTCAACTTATTTTTCAGTAAATTTTTGCCAAACGGGGTTCGCAATTTGTGAATTTCCTTTAGTGAATAGTCAAGTCTCAATTGTACGAAAAAAGGCTTCAACGCAGGATGCATGTTAAAATTGATTTCATGATTGATTCTTGTTCTAGACACTAAAACAGATGAATTTCGCTTGTATGCCTATTTCTCCTCTCCCCCCTTCCCCAGGGTCCATCCCCTCAATATTCCAAACGTGCATGAGTGCCGTCCAATCTATGGGTCGTAATGAAAAAATGTTCAAACAACAGTTCTTCCTCAACACCTAATGTACATTTTCATTCCTCATCAAAATTTATTTTGGAGCAACTCCTGTCGCCCAAATTTGGAAATAAATTTTTTTTTGAGAAAACTTCAAAATAACATTTTCTTTATTTTCAACGAAATGTTTCGGAGATACGGCTAAATTTGTGACCACCAAAAGTACATACCTATTAAGAATTAAATTTCGTTTCCAATGAACTGTTTCACAACCATTTTCCTCAACTTTTTCGGAAAGAGTGGACCTCTCTCCCTTCCCTTATCTCAAAAGTAGGATCCTAAAAAAAAACTTGAACAATTTTTGTTCTTCAATATCTGGTGTACAATTTCACTTGGTATCGGAATTCATTTTGGACCAAACTTTTTTGGTGGGTCCAACTTTTGAGATAATGGCTAGGGAAAGTTGAGGAAAATGGTTGTGAAACAGTTCATTGGAAAGGAAATTTAATTTTGAATACTTTTGGTGGTCACAAATTTTTCCGTATCTCCGAAACATTTTGTTGAAAATAAAGAAAACGTGATTTTGAAGTTTTCTCAAAAAACTTTTCATTTCCAAATTTGGGCGACAGAAGTTGCTCCATAATGGATTTCGATGAGGAATGAAAATGTACATTTGGTGTTGAGGAACAACTTATGTTTGAACATTTTTTTTATTACGACCCATAGATTAGGCGGTACACCCGTTTGAAATATAGGGGTGGACCCTGTGAAAAGAGGGGGGGGGAAGAGGAAAAATTGCCAAATAAGCGAAATTCATTTGTTTTAGTGTCTAGAACAAGAATCAATCATAAAATTAATTTTAACAGGTATCCCGCGCGGATGTACAATTAAAACCTAACTAGAATTACGAATTTTTTCAATTTGAAATTTTTATACCTATGGAATGAAAAGATAAATGAACAGAAGTGCGGTGGTCTCCTAAGTCAATAAAAGGAGCCCCCTCCCCATCTACCCAACAGCCCTCAACCCCACCAGGCCCCTTTCTCAACATGAATTTTTTTTTCAACATTATTTTAAATAGTGAAAAAATGTTTTTTTTTCAAAAGGAGTGCTCTAGGCTTTGATAAAATTTGAATTTTTTCCCTGTTTTTAAATATATTTTTCGGGGGCTTTCATCTAGAGTAGGTAGTTAGGTACTCAAAAATACTTGAAAACAAAAATTATTGAGTGACACGAAAACGAAAATCTATCAGGAAAATGGAAATAAAACCTTTCCATTCACAACACTAAGCTGTCAACCCATAAAAATCAAAAAAACTTCGAAAAGGAGCCAAATAGGCAACCCAATTGACATAAATGTCTAATGGATCACCATGCCAAGTTCATTCATCACAAAGACCACACCGAATAATGAAAAAACAAATATCAACTTGAATATGCGAAATCGGATGGATACAAAAATTGTACGAAGAAAATTTCCAAATTGATAATGATTTTGATTGTTTTAGAAAAATACATCCTGCTTCTTTAAAAATACCAATATTGGATCCATACAAATCATCAACATTTGGCAGCTGCTAATTGCTCATTATGATCAAAAATCGGGGTAAATTGTCAAGTCAGAGTCAAAATAAATAAATGATTGCGTAGTCTAAAAAAAACTCTGGGGGGGGGGGGGGTCAGAGATGTGAACCGAAACCGAAACTCAATTTAAAATTGTAACCAAAATCAAAACCGAAATGAAAAAAAAAAAAACGAAACCTGAAAATTTGAAATCGAAACCGCTAAACCGAAACCAATATTTCTTTCAATTTCGGTTTAGTACATCCTGTTTTTCAGTTTGTTAGAAATTCAGAATGTCCCAAGTTCTGAAATCAGTAAAATTTCATGATTTACAGCTTCTGGTTTCTGGTACTTTATCTATACTTCAACAAAAAAACAAATCAAAAAAATCGAAACTCTCATTTGAACCAACGCAACCCCGTTATTTTTTGCTGTAATCATAACCGAAACCGAAACCGAACCCGAAATGAAAAAAATGAAACCGAAACTGAAACCGTAACCGAAACCGAAATAACAAATTGAACCCGTATAATCGTTGAAGCGAAATCTGATATTTTTTCAATTTCGGTTCACATTTCTGGAAAAAAGGTAAAATGATTGCTAAGATAAACCAAACTAGAAAATTAAAAAAAAATGAAAATTTTGATCAAAAGTTAGATGAATATGTCATAGAGAGGAGGGGATGACATTTTCTAACAATTTAAAATATTTTCTCTTTTTTTGAAAAGTTTCCACACACCTATACTTAGGATTGATATGGTTGCGAATTTGATAAAAAAATCACCTTTCGTCCTTTCCACTAGCATTTAAATCCCCCACCATTAATTAAAAACATCAAAAAAGCCAAAACCTCTCAAAACTCAACCCAAAGAACACTTATTCGATTGGAAATCCACAAACCAACCATTCATACCCATTACCTCAGCACATTAACGTACATAATAACACCAACCAGGGGTGCTGCGAAGGGGTATTCTTGACGAGCAACTCGTCGTTGAAAATTTTGGGGGGGCCGAAAAAAAATGCAAAAAAAATTACAAATTTAAATTTTAAACAGAAAAAAATTAATTAACAATAAATATTAGAAAATAATTAAAAGCGAACCCCCTATAATTACAGGACTCCCTATCAATAGACGACCCCCCTCCCAAAATTTCATCAATTTGACGCTAATTTCGCTCATTTTTAACTCAATAATGGCAAAAATTTTCTTGGGAACGTAAAAACATGTACTAGTAAACAGGTAAATTTTCATTTTTTTCAGCAACGACCCCCCTAAATCAATATAATAGACCGCCCCCCCCCCCATCGATAGACTGGACCCCCTCTAAAAAAAATCAATTTCACCCAAATTTCGCTCATTTTTAAACTCAATAAAACTTGCCACAATTTTCTTGGGAACGTAAAAATATGCACTAGTAATCAAGTGAATTTTCATTTTTTTCAGCGACGATCCCCCCCCCCCCATCATCAATTTTATGCCAATTTTGCTCATTTCTTACCCAATAAAAATTTCTAAGGTGAATTTCCATTTTTTTTTTCAAAAACATTGCTTTCATTGAAAGGTGTTTATGTTCTGTTCTTTTTTTTTGTATGTAGTAGGTAAATATATAATATCTATGTACATTCCAAAAAAGAAAAACGTGTAGGTAAATTTTGAGCCTGCACAAAAAAAAATCGAAAGTACGCCATTTCCAAGTTTTCAAGTGCTAAAGTGCATTTCTCGCAGGTATTTCTGCAAATTTTTTAATTTTCAAAATTACCTCATAGCCCTTCAAAATGTGAAAATTTGATTAATGGACAGAAGTAGCTAAAATTCGGTATTATGCCCTATTTTCAACCTACCGAATCGATTAGAAATGATTTTGAGACATTTAGGAATCATCAGAAAATTTTGGTATTTTCAAGCACTGGAGAAAATCCCATAAAAAAAGGCCCATATTATGCACTTCAGCACTTCCATTTTAGTGACCCAATTGATCGATTAAAACACAATTTTCCAAAACTCCAAACTTCGTTTTTGGCAGAAAATTAATTTTTTCCGAAAAAATTGATAGTCAAAAAATATAAATTTGAACTCAAAGGTTGCAAATTTTGAAAAATTCAGCTTCAGTTGATAAAATGGATCAATAATATTGGTTTTCCGCGGCAAAATTCGACAGATGCAATTTAGGGCCGCATATTCATAAACGATACTTAAGTATTCCTCGGCTAAGTGATGAATTTTTAATTCAATTTTTTGAGTTCTTGAATAAAAAAATTATGATTTTTCAATGATAAATCGATACTTGAAGATCCTAATTACTCGATTTGAATAAAAAATTTTAAGTCAGGGTTTCAATATTCCTGGGAAAATAGTTTTAAAATTCATCACTTATCTGAGGGATATTTAAGTATCGTTTATGAAAATGGGCCTTAATCCCTGAAATTTTTAAGATTTAACCACGGGAAAATTCTAGCCAGATTTTTTTTCGTGTCTTTTGTTCATAATGGCCCACTAAACAACATAATAAAATGACCACCCCCAGAAGCGACCGCTACCCCCAAGGGAGGGGAAAGTGTTTGCTGAAAACCGGTATTTTGCGAATATGTCCTCCAGTAAACCGCAATTATGAAAAATGGTTTGAAATCGTGTTTTACGGTCAATGTCTTATTAGAAAGGCATTTTTTTCAAAAAAAAACACACTTCTTTGCCTGAAATTTAAGGGTAAAAAAACGCCAATTTTTCAAAAATAGGCAGTATTTTTTGAAAAAAATCGAAATTTTGCAAATATTTCCTCAAATATGCCTCAAAGTTGGAAAATGTTTACAAAATCGTGTTCTACGAGTAATTTCTTATCAGAAGGGTTACTTTTTTTTTTCAAAAACAACCACTTCTTTGCCCAAAAATTGAGGGTGTAAACGCCTATTTTTCCGATACTTAATCGAAATTACGAGGCGGAAAGCACCGAAAATTTTACCAATGAAACGACATTATTTTATAAATACTAGTGGGACATTCCAGAAAAAGCCCCAGCAAAATTTCAACCCCTAATACGGCTAATTATAAGGGAGGTTATTAAATACCTAATAAGTACATTTTTAAAAAATACATAATTTCGCTTTATAGAAGTAACACATTGCGAATAATTCGATATTTTTACAGTACAAATATTTCAATTAAAATTTTGGGTACTTTCTGCTTCGTAATTTCGATTATATCAAAAAATACCTACTGTAAGTATCGGAAAAGTAGTTCACCCTTAATTTTTGGGCAAAGAAGTGGTTGTTTTTGAAAAAAAGTAACCTCTCAGATAGGAAATTACACGTAGAACACGATTTCATAAGCATTTTCTAATTTTGAAGTATATTTGAGAAGATATTTGCAAAATTTCGATTTTTTTCAAAAAATACCTACCGCCAATTTTTGAAAAATTGGTGTTTTTGCCCTTAATTTTTTGGCAAAGAAGTGAGTATTTTTTCAAAAAAAAAAAATATACCTTTCTAATAAAAAATTGGCCGTACCTAGAACACGATTTCACAACAATTTTCCAAATTTAAGGCTTACTTGAAGAGATATTCTCGAAAAACCGGGTTTCAACAAACACTTTCTCCTCCCCAGCGCAGCGGGTAGCGGTCGCTTCTGGGGGTGGACATTTTAGTATGTTGTTCATGTGGACCATTATGAACACAACACACAAAATAAAAATCGGGCTAGAATTTTTCCGGGGTTTGGTGCTTTTTTTCTCTTATTTGACTGGACCAATCATGTAGGTACCTAGCTACCTACTTTCAATTTTTTTTTGTTTGGCATGTTGTGAAGATCTAATTGTTAATATTGGGTAGATGGGTACTTACATTTCGACTTTTTCAGTATAAGCTTTCCATTCTTTCGAACCAAAAGGACGTATACTAATAATGTCATACTTCACTTCGATATATTCTTCTGATATTTGAACTTATGCTTTGTTTCACAATGTTTATTCCATTTATCACTTCTTACAATATTATTACACATGGAACGTCGCATTAAGCCCTAATCGTTTGGTGGTATTGTATTTTTTTGTACACCCCCCCCCTCCTTAAAGTTCGCAAAAAAATGAGGAAATTTGTGAAAATGGGGGGGCCTACTTGGAAAATTTGGGGGGGTCCTCGTCGTTGACTCAGGGGGTTCGCCGCACCCCTGACACCAACAAAAAAAAAGAAATTCCCAATCATTTAAATCATAAAAATCATAAAATTTTACGAGACATAAACGATGATACATTACACAGTTAAGGTCATTTCGAAAATGACAAAGCATAGAGAAAAAAATCTCATACATACGAGCGTTTTATTTCAAATCCATATCTCACGAATGGCAATCGCCTCCAATACGGAGAAAAAAACACCACCGAGTATTCTGGGTAATTTACATGAAAAATCTCACATTTCGATTCGCGAATTCCTCGCAGCGCCGCGTGAAAACGGTTAATTTTACTCGTTCGCTACCGCAAATGGTCATTATCATAAATACGCGGCTTTGCCCAGATAATAGGTCAAAGTTAGCTTTCTAATTTTTCAATAGATAATTCTCTTCTTTTTTTTCATAAACGCATATTCTTCATGTTTATAATTACCCGAAGCGTTTACATACAAAACTAACGTTATGCATGCCATCGATTTTGATGGCATTCAGACTCGTCGCTGTATAGTTCGAGCCAGCAGAGTGAATAACCTTTATGACAAATAGACATCCATTAGGTCTATTCAGTTGAAAAGTATAAAGTAACATATCCAAAGGTATCAACTATCGACATTACTTTTTTTTTTCACTCAGAGAAAAGAAAAGGTATAAAAAGGAAACTACTACAGGTTGTTCTTTAATTAAACACGTATTTGGTGTATACGTGAGGCACGCGCATCGCTAAAAATATTCGATTGTTTGGTATACCTATCTACCTACGGTATGAAGTAAAAATGTGTTTTATGAATGAACGCCGGGCTAATCCTTTAATATATTTTTTTTACGTTAATGGGAGATTTATTATTATTATAAAAAACCAGGTAATTTTAAGCGAGGCATTTAACGATCACCCTGTGTAAATTGAAATAGCATTTAAGAACTGCACACAGAGGTATAATATTTATATACCGTAAATTATAAACAATTATATATTATCTTGTTGCTTTCTCTGTGTGAAGATAACCCCGGCCGTAACCTTACGTATGTTTACCTTATTATTATACGGCGAATTGACAGCTATAATGAAGCTTACGATTCTTCACAAATATTTTCCCCTGCGTTTTTTTATTCTATCTCCTCTACTTTCGTATAGGCTGTCGTAAACAGCATCTCAAAATTGATTCGAATACTTTATCGACGAATTTAGTAGTCCAACGACCTAAATAATTTAAAAGCTGAAAACTTTTTCCAATTTATCAACTTCCTCGCAGGGCCGGATCGAAAGAGGGGCAAGGGGAAGTTGCCCCTCCAATATTTGGTGTAGTCGGAAACTTCTAGTTTCAGTCGAAAATTTTCAAGACGTCACAAAAATCGAACTTTTTGAATTTTCCGACTTGAGATCGTAATTTTATCTACTTAAAAAACATGCAATCTGTTCAGTTTGAGAAGAGATCCCCTGGGGGGGGAGGGGAGGTAGGTTTTTGAGGATACAAAAATCGAGTTTTTAAAGAATGCACAGAGTAATCCGTCATGTATAGAAAAATGTCAAAACCGACAATCACCTCAATTTCAGTCAAATTATCATTCATAAGAATGGGAAATTTCATATGTAAAATAAATGATTTAAAATGGTTTCTCGACAAAACTGCTTCCTAAAAAATTTACGACTGTGGTAAAATTGAATTTTATTAAATACTGCCTTACTTTCGGCTCACATTTCTGCACAACTCTGAGCATTTATTTTTTAATTTTTAATAACGATGGAAAAGATTTTGAATTTTTATTCCACAGAGTATCTACAGCGAAATCGGAGAGTGTCCAAAAATGAAGTTTCCATGTTTTCTGAATCTGTATGCGTACGATTTGCACACCGCACAAGAAAATATGGTAAAATTTTGGGGAAAAATTACGAAAATGTGTTTTTTAGCCTTGAAAAAGCTCAACTTTATTTTAGAAATTAAAATTTTTCTTTTAAAAGTTTTTCCCAATAAGTTAGTTTTTCATGTTTTTGTCCCATTTTTTTTCTAACTTCCCGGTCGATTTTATTTTTATTTTTGTTATCATGTTCAGGAAAATTTTCTTGATAATTTAACGAAGGGGTTTGCGGAAATTCCAAGTTTATCCCAAAAATTCCGTTCATCCATTCAAAATCAGTAAGGGTAAGGTCCCTAATTTCGACCACTTTTTTTGAAACTTCCACCAATTAAAGACTATTTGATGTAGAAACCTCAAAAATAGCTTAAAAATACCTTGACCTTTCTTTTACCACCCCTTAAAATTTTAAGTCGATAAGATCATTTTTTCTATTTTTAATGAATTTTTTTCTGAAGGAAGTAAAAATTCGATTTAGAAAATTTGGGTCCCTAATTTTGACCACCGCACAGTGGACCGAATGAGCAAAATACCACTGTTCATCAAGTTTCATTCTCAAAAAGAGATCCCAAGAAGAAAATAAAGTTCATACCCTACATTATTTTTCACGCTGAATTCAAATTTTTCAAAAATTTTTCTCTCAACCCTCCAAATGGAGACGGTGTTGACACCAAATTTGGCAAAAATTGGAAAAAATTCGACATGGGTATGAAATTGTAGGTTTTTTGGGTCGATGATTTCGAATTTGGGGTTATTTTTTCACTAAATTCTCAAGGATGGGCAGTACCAAACCAGATATGAGTAAAATTGAAAAAAATAGACATGGGTATGAAATTCTATAGGTTTTTTAGGCCGAAGATTTCGAATTTGAGGTTATTTTTTCATTCAACTCTCAAGGGGAGGAGTACCAACACCAAATTTGAAAAAAATTGAAAAAAATCAACATGGGTATGGAATTCTACATTTTTTGGGTCAATGATTTTGAATTTGGGATCATTTTAAATTTTTTCACAAAATTTCGGATCCCAATCCCCCTTTTTTTCACAGTTATGGCCATTTGATTTCATATTTTCAAGAATTTTTAATCTCAACGAACGTGAATGAAATTTCCTGTTCTTTGGCACAAAGTTACATCTCATAGCGAGGTGTATTTATGATAATTTTTTTCAATAAAGGTGCACTTCTTCACATTTTTTCGGCTGTTTGAAGTTTTCGATCGTAAAAAACACCATATTAGCGAAGAGCTACCACCTTGAAAAAATTATTGAAATTTTTTTTTATGTAGAATTTTGGTGTGTATTTTGTTTTTGGCCATTTCTTTGAACTAAGGGGTTAATTTTGTAGATTTTTCAAATTTTTAACGTTTTAGTGAAAAAACTTTCACTGAAAGCAAACAGTAAAAAAATTACTGGGAAATAAGTGAATATTCACTGAAAATCAAACAGTCAAATCTCTGAAATTCGCTGAAAAATCAGTGATCTTCTTTGAAAGATCAGTGAAAATCCGTTAAAAATCAAATAATTTCGCTGATTTTTCCTACGCTGCAATTCTGACTATCTATCAGGGACTTTTCAATGATTTAAAATGAGAGTATTATGTAAATCAATTCAACGTAAAAACACAAAAAACTGACATCCAAAAATCCTCCTGTGAAACTGGAAAAAGTTGTCAAAAAAATTTAGTTCGGATGGCCAATTTATGTCATTCACCTCCCTCCCCTCCCTCACAAAAATTCAGCTTCTTTCGTGCCTGAATAGTTTATTTTCAAAAATTTTCAAAAATCGAGTCAGAAATTCTGAGATTTTGTCCCTTCCCTCTCTACAATTCGGACTTCGGTACGTCACTACTTCCTCGGAAGCATTTATAAAATCCACATTCGCAGGCACAATTGAAATGGGTAGGTAATTCTCGTAATAATAAAATACACCCGACCTGGTCTGGCTCGTAAATACTTGGTTATCTCAACACATCGATGCCTTCCCTCCACCACCCCCTCGGCACTTGCCGAGGGTAAAAAAAGGATACCTATACCCGGGTATACGCGGAAACCTGGGCCTGGGCTCGCGATAGGGGATGTCACGCGCCCGCTATTATTTTTCTTGGCGCGCATGTATATTCGTTGGTACGAAAAACGAACGCGAGTGTGGTGATGCTGCGAGGAAAGAAGCGAGAGAAAAAAATAATAATGATAAATAAAATAAGTATACACACGCGAAGAAGAAGGAGCAACGGGGGTTGAAGTGCCTTATCAGCGCGGGTCACGTTCGACTATTTTTAATGCAGCTTTTCCATTGGTTCGGTATTCAGATCACGTACAGGGTCCACCCCCGGACTTCTAATTGGTGGGCAGAGCCGGCACCGAACGAATTTTCAGGTGAAATAGGGCGCACGCTTCAGAAGGCGTCCCGACGCGACGTTATAATTGAGCAGACGCAATCGCAATAACCGATGCTGCCGGCGTACGCTTTTTTTATCACCATCTCGCAGGACGTTTCACACGTGTAAATTTCTGTACACACAAACGCTCAAATCCATACTTAACACGCCGATGTACTTTCTAATGATCGATGCCCCGGCCATATAACCCAGTTTTACAACCATCACGTTTTTCTCGAGATGTGTTTTTCTTAACTCGGCGACGATTCGATGCCCTGTGTGTTGGTTTGTTACCCCTTTCGATTTTCGTAAAGGTACAAAGGCTCGTTTTAACTAAGTATGTCCAATGCTTTGTGTACTTGATGTTTGTATTTCCTTATTTTTTGCAGATCTGGTGGTCTGGTATGGAATTGCCGGAGACTGGGTTTATTGGGTAATGAAATTCGTCGAGAATTCGCCCTCATCCCTCACCGTGACGAGCAATTGGTTTCAATGAATGGCTATAAGTTCTCTTTTTTTAGAGAGAAAAACTGCTGAGAAATTATGGTTCTTATGTTTCTCTTTTTACAAGATTTTTTACTTGCAAATACATTGTACGTATTTTGGGAAAATGGGGTTGATTTTATAACACTCGAGCTTCGTATCGATTAATACTATCATGAGATTTTATGAGCTGTAGATTTTATGAAGGCAGGAATCGACCCCTTTAGAGTTGGTCGTATTTAGCAGTAGTTTAACAATCTAAAGAGTGAAACACGATCGTGTCACAAATTACTGAAATATTTACCCTTTTGAATATTAAAAATGCTGTATCGCCTTCAATATGAGAGCTAGGCCAAATTTTCACATGTCAAATAGTATTTTTGATGAATAGGAAATAAATTGCAGGAAACTTTTAATGCCTACCTATCTCACTCACCATAGGAGTTATCGACCTCTACAGATAACGTCTTCAATATGCGAGGTTGGCAAAATTTGTGCATGACTAATTTCATATGCAGAACGTATTTACAGTCGTGTGATTTTTATTAG
Source organism: Pseudococcus viburni (assembly GCA_033439095.1). NCBI lineage: Eukaryota > Metazoa > Arthropoda > Insecta > Hemiptera > Pseudococcidae > Pseudococcus > Pseudococcus viburni. The sequence continues at coordinate 214,426 of JAVBJF010000458.1, forward strand.
ACTAACGCTAAAAGTTCGAATTATTAGACTAAAACTTGTTCTATTTTTTCGTAACAGAACCGAGTATAATGATGTTTGACGCTTGAGAAATTGAATTGGGATGTTCAGTATAGTATAATGAAATAGTTTAAAGCAATTCCGGTTTTTTTAAAAGAAACTTTAAGACAAAATTTCCTTCCTAAAAAAATACGCCATTAAATTACGTGTAATTTAATGCACAAAACTAATTCATCATTAAACTCGAAATAATCACCCAAATTCGCCAATACTTGGCATGATAATCTTAATCCTTCATTGTATCGTCGACTCGAGTTTTGATAGATTTGATCAGCTTACTGTATACAAGTTGCAACTGTGGATCATAGTACCATTTTTTTTAATCTGTTGCATTGGGTCCCTCTTTCCTCCTCTGATGACTCGATTTTGGTTTCAGAGTTGAATAAACGGTGAAATAAAATTCAACGCCCTCGTAAACCTAAATTTCGATACTCTTAACATATTTTTAAAAATTTTGGAACCTTCTCCTCTCACTTGGAGGCTTGATTTTTTTACCTACCTAGTCTGGTGTAAGAAATCAAAAAGATTTGGTATCATGATCCAAAGTTGCAACTTGTATGCAGTAAGCTGATCTAATCTATCGAAACTCGAGTCGACGATACAATGAAGGATTAAGATTATCATGCCAAGTATTGGCGAATTCGGGCAATTATTTCGTGTTTAATGATGAATTAGTTTTGTGTATTAAATTACACGTAATTTAATGGAGTATTCTCTTAGGAATGAAATTTTGTCTTAAAGTCCTTTTTTGAAAAACCGGAATTGCTTTAAAATATTTCATTATACTGTACTGATCATCCCAATTCCATTTCTCAAGCGTCAAACGTCATTTTTCTCAGTTGTGCTACGAAAAAAAAACAACAAGTTTTAGTCTAATAATTCGAACTTTTAGCGTTAGTCTAATAAAAATCACACGACTGTATTTAAATGTAAAAAATTGGTTGAAAAATTTTTTGCTCATCTCCAAAGTGGCTATACTGGATCAGAAAAATGGAAATTCTTGTTATTTCTCGATTTTTCTTGTCATTTTAATGCAATTTTTTTTGCTTCGAATTTGCCCAAAAAAGACCCCCCCCCCTCATTTTTATCCTTCGATTAAAAAATTCAAGAAAAGAGGAAAATGTTGGGAATTTTTGTTTTTTGCAGTAAAATCATTGAAATTCTTGATATTTCCTGGCTTTTCTTGTTTTTGTTGCCAGTAGATGTCATGATCTCGTATACTGAAGGCATTATCAACTTTCTTCAAGGGTTTAAAAATATCACAGCGGTTTCTAATATTCAAGACAGATGCCTGACTTCAATCTGATTTTTCTCCACATTCGAATTTCTCATTTTATGGAGGTTTTTGATGGCCAGCAGTAAAATTTAATGTTTGATTTTTGTACCATGTTGGAATGGGGAAAGGGTTGCAAAACTTGATTCACACCTTAAATTCGCAATCGTTGAAAATTTTTAACCAATTTATAGGTAGAAGTAATAAATAGATAAAGATTATTGGAGGAGTGAGGGGAGTGTAGAGAATTTTTTTCAGATTCTTCCAAATCATTAAATCAATGTCGAAAGTAAATTTTTAAAAACTCTAGGCTTATCTACATATGGTGCTATTCAAGTGGGTATTCGTCGCAAAAATTACAGCATATTTTTTAGGAAGAGAGGGAAAGGTCACATTTTTTAGAATTAAAAAAAAATTGAATCTAGACTCAATCTTTGGTTCTAACCAATAAAAGTTGTTTTTCACGCACTTACAAAATCATTGAGAAAGTTGGAAAAATTTAGGAAAATTCCTCTCCCACTCGAATGACTGTTCATCTTCATAGACACCAGTTTTCAAACGAATCAGTTAAAAATGAGCAATAGTGGCAAAATTGAATTTACATATCAACGCCACACAAATATGGATGTAGAATTTGCTCAATTTCAATATTCAAAAATATATTCAGGCATTAGTAAATTTTTACTCAGAACAATGCATTCAACAAAATTTTCAAAAGTAAATTCGTAACTTTGTGATTCATTAAATGACTTCTTTATGTTCTTTAAATGAAGTTTCTCACGTCTTTGGAACAGAAATTACCCCCCCCCCCCTTTTTTTTAATATTATGAATTTTCAAACGTATTTTCAGAGAGTCTAACAAAATTTCCGAATTGAAATGCAATAACTCTCACACGACCATTTCAGAATTTTAGCAGGACCTTTGATGAGATTTTTCCACCCCTCCACCCCCTCCTATTCGCCTTCGAAGAAAATTTAGATGATATTAATGTTTTGTAGACTTGCTCGAATTCTTTTAAGAAATAAAAGTTTAATTAAACAATTTTCTAAAATTTCATTAACAGGTAAGTGCAATAAGTACATAATATGAAATAGAAGAAAAAAAATCAAAATCAGATATAAGGTGCAATGGGGCAATTGCAAACCACTTTTTGATTAGTGACACTTTGCCGGTTCACTGTGCCGGCTCTATGGCACCAATCAACCTGAAATTTCTGTCACACAAACTTCAAGGGGTTCTCTATTGGTGGAAAAAATTTCGTATCATTTAGTTTATAAATTTATGAGAAAATAAAATTTAAAAATTTTTCAATTGTGTTTTTGCATTTACCCCGCCATGGGGCAAATGCCAAATCGTAAATTATATCTGAAGGTGCTCATTTTTTTTCAGTTTTGATGGTCAAATCGGAATCTACGTAAAATTTACTACCTTTTAATATACTCATTACCTTCGTTTGATCAAAATTTGTCGGAGATATCCGCGAAAGAAAGAATTTTTTAAAGAAGTGAAAAAATCTCATTTTTTATTTTTATTTTTATTTTTTTTTAATGAGCTAAAAATTGAAAACAAATGATCTCTTGTGATAAGTATGACGTATTTTATTGGAAAACACAAAATTTTGATGAAATTTGAACAATATTTTGATAATAACTCCCAAAAACGCAAAAAATGGCAAAATTTTGTAAGTAAATATCAAAAATTTAATATAAATTTTCACACTTTTGAAGGACTAATATTCTTTTTTTTGTATTTTCGACCCATTTTACATCTAAAAATCGTTAAAAAAGTTCTGAGAGTATAAATAAAATGATAGATATTTTCGATTTTGCAATTGCCCCCGCATGATCTTTTTCGGGGTAAATGCAAAAACGCATTTTTCCGCTAATGTAATGAAAATTTTTCAAAAATGATAGTCTTAGCTTTAACTTAGATCTATTAGTATAATTAATCAACAAACATCAGTTCAAAAAAATTTTACTTTGTACGTTTTTGTCCATTTTGAAAAAAACTGATTCAACTTTACTTATGAGTGATTTTGACACATGTTGATAAAAACATTTCCACAAAGCAAATGCGTGCACCGATTTCGTTCAAACTGAGTGAGTATATAGGTATTAGATGTGCCTTGACCTACCAAAAGATGGCGCGCTCAAAAATTATGTTAACTGACCTCCAGAAGCTGATTTTGCAAATACCCCGATTTTGCAATTACCCCACTGCACCTTATCATTTTTATTTTTTTTGTACTTGGGTGTTAAATTTTTAAAAACCATCAATAAAAAATATAGCAGTTCTGTACCAAATGTAGCACTTTTTCAGCACTCTTTCGTTTTTAGCATCACTTTATCAGTTTCAGGCCTTTATCACTTGAAGAACCTGTTAGACATTTTGATTTTGATTTTGGGAAATATTCACCTTGATCTGATTTAATGACATTTTGATCTGATTTAATGACATTTTTACAATCTAGTTAGGCACCCTGCAGCAACAAAATAAAAGAGGCCACGAAAAATCGTCGAGAAAACTACCTATGCATTTTTCGGGGAAAAAACCAATCAAGCATACGAAAAAAACCTCAAACCCTGCAGAGGCATGGTAAAAGCATGTTCTTAAGGAGAAATTCTTCGTTAAAAATTTTTGGGGGTCCAGTTATTTCTTTCAATTGAAAACTGAGAATATAAAAATGAACTAATAATAAAAAAAATCGATGAAAATTAAAATACCCAAAACAGTCAAAATTATTTATTTTTTCTTTCATATTCTTTTCTTGTATGACATCCTCCCCCTCACTTCTGAAAATGAGCCATTACAACTTTGTCTCGATTTCGGCGCTTATAATCATTTTTTCTTAAAAACATTTCTGGAAAATTTTAAAAATGGAGTGTCTTCTTCCCTCAATTAGAACGCTCCCGTCCTAGAATTTTTCAAAAGCCTAAAAAATAATGTTTCATGTTCATGGAGCAGTTGAAGATTCGGGTGGCACCGCAACTCTGAAAAGATGATTTTTTTCGCTTAACACCCAAATTGAAGGCGCCACAATAGTCTTATTTAAACTAAATAATTTCAAAATTGGTCGATGAACTCGAAAAAATATAGGTACCTGAATTGACAAAATTTTTAAATAAAACTCAAGTTCATTTCGGACTATTTTCATGATCTAATCAAACGAGGAAAGATTAGAGACAGCTTTCCACGACAAAACCCCATCAAACAGAAAGTTTGCAGATTTAATGGTATTTTTTGCAGAAAATTGGAAAAATTTTGCATTCTAAATTAGAAAAATTTCATCACAATAGAATATTTTTTAATTTGCACCCCCCCCCCCCCCCCCGTAATAGCAAAGTTGGTTCGTTCCTGGCTCTTTTTGAAAACTTGAAAAAATTGAAGTTCAAAACTAGAAAAGTTTTCTGAAAAGGGCATTGAAATTTCGAACAGCAATTCTTATAAAATTGTACTACTGACTTAACTTTACTACTAAAATTGGGCAAATACGTTCGAAGAACATAATATCGTACAAAACTCATATTTTAGAGATTCACTTCATCATCAATGACAGCAAATTCACTCGGAAAAATCGAAAAATAAATTCTGGCGCCAAAGTACGCATAAGACAACAGTTGCGAGGGGGAAAACAATCGAAAACCACAAAGAATTACACAATACCATATATTCTTCTCACAAGGCGGCAGCTTTTATCACCGAGTCAGTTGTCACCGGGCGAATAAATCATACCCTCGTGTTCTCTGGTTTTTTTGGAATATAAGAACAAAAACACCAAAATATACATCTAACACCGTTGATATTCCAAAAGAAAAAAGATGCAGGGCAGATAAAAATAGAGCACAGCCTACCATCGAGCAAACACCGCGCCGCAGGTCGTGAGAATAACCATTCGGACGTGACCAGCACCATCCAGGGCAGCGGTGAAAAAGGAAAAACGGAACCAGTGCACTTTGACGAACGACAAAATGTTAAAAACTGGCCGCGCTGCGCCGCCAAGAAGTTCAATTCGATCGCATCCGATCCACCCACACATTCGAATGAAAAAAATCTTTCCCATTCATAGGCACATACAAAGTATCCGCGCGAAACGTGTTTAACGCCGAAATCCAAACGTAAGAGAAGATTTCTAGTATACATCGAGAGGAAAAAAAAAGGTTTTAAATTAAAAAATTTTCAGATGTTTATTACACGTGTATTACACGTGTCTTAGCGCGGCGAATATGATTAAAAAATACTGCCATGCGGCGGCGCGATCGCGGATACAATTCCCACGGAGTTTATGTGGTCAACATGTAAAAGAGAATAGCCCTACGGGGTCGAATAACTTGACCCGCGGCCCAGGTCTGCATCGTAGTTTCGGGATGGGATCCACCCAACGACAAAACGACTTTACATCATCATCAAGTGTTAAAATCTATTCTGTTTTGAGTTTTCCATTAAAAAAGATTATCATAATGCTGATAAGTAATTAATTTTTTAAACGTAATTTACCGTTTTTTTTCCCTCCTCGACTACGAATCGAGCTATATAAGAATTTCGTTCGAATCGAAATTACAAATACGTATCAAACGTCGCTGTCCCTCGATCCTGAGCCTAAGTGAATATGTATTTAATTTGCGCACACGCCGGTGAAGATGCGTCATTCGCGTACCTATATAAAATTAGCTCAGCGGGTACACTTCTTATAAACTAGTTTTTCTATACCTATTTCCCGTTTATACAAATTGATCCATTAATTTCCATCGCATACTGGCCGATCTAAATACGCTGTACGGTGACAAACACTCGAGCGAATTAAAATCCGCCAATTTAAACGACTTGAAACAAATTACCGCCGACTATTTTTCAATTTAATTGTTAAATTGTATGTAAAATTTTGCAAAAAAAACACGAGACTTCTCACGACATGACGTAATGATAAAATATAGGAAAAGAACCGCCGAAAGAATTTATCTGAGTGTAACATCTACAATATAAATATGACGAAAATTTCGAGTAAAGATCCAATGATTGGAAAACTCGTCGTTATTTTGTACGATGCAAATTTCTAAGTACTTTACTGTTTTATACCAAGGGTAGGGCTTACCAATAAACAATTCGCAGAGCCGGAGTATACTTGTTAAAACGAAAACCATATTTCATAACGAGATCTGGATAGATAAAGATTGATATATATGAGAATTTAGGTAATTACGTTTCTCTGGTTTCGAACTGAATCAAGATATATGTAAAACTTACAATAATATACGAAAATATATATGACTTGGAATATGTCGCGTAATAAAATACGAAAATACGAAATATCAATGAAGAAATAGGTACCTATGACGTTTGTACTTGAAATTTAAAAAAAAAATACTTATTAAGATTATTTTTCAGGTATAAATAATGATCATTTTAATGTGATTCTGAATTGGGCAATTTACTTAATGAGAGAAAAAAATGAAAATACACATTAAACCTGCTCGGAAAATTTTCAATTCTTTTGTCCAAATTCAGATTTCCAGTAAATGAGAGGTGTGAGTAATACATACGTATTACGTACCTTACCTATTTCTCAATCCCTTCATTCCCCTTTACTCCAATCCCAGAAAAACGCATTAAAAATATTCGAATACCTAACGAAAGAAAAGTAATGAATACTCCAATAAATTGATAATGTCTCAAAAAATGGTCTGAGAAAAGGTCAAAAAGTTGTATCAAGGCGTCGAAAAATTGGGGAAAAATAGCACGTAAAATTGGATAAAGATAATGATTATTTTCCAGGGAATATCAGTTAACATTGCCTTAGCATAGTCAGCATGATAACAAATGAGTAATCCAAGAGGTAATTTTTTCATTTTTTCTTTTCCTTATGAAGAATTTTAAAATGCCTATTCATCATTATGTTCTGAAAAAAGAGGAATTTTAGGTAACTCTTGGTAGAAGATGGTACAGGTAGACCTCTCATTAAAAGGAGGTGGGGAAGAAATTCACCCCTTGATAAAATTGCTTACTTTCTTTTGGAAAAATTCAGTTGAATTGGGAAAATCTAAAGAGGAACCTAAGATCTTCCTTCGTACTTAAAAGAAAAATTGGGGAAAATTTCACTGAAAATTTCAAAAATTGTAAAATATAATTGCTTTTAAGGCAAAAAATTTTGGAGAAAATTCACAATACCTACCATGTCAAATTGATTTAAATAGTTGAAGGAATATTTTCTTCATTTTATCCTCTTTTCACCACATCTCATCATAAGTGTTTTATTTAATGAATTATAGCTTTCCAGCTGAAAATTTCGAAATGAAGCAGGAAAAATTCTATTTGAGTTGAAAATTTTCACTTTTTAGCTCCTTTCTCTTCCCTTCTTTGAAATTTTAATTCAGTTCATCCTTGAAAAAATTGATGTGAATTTAGTAAAAAAAATATTTCATTACTTCTTAAACAAAACTCGCTCATTATATGTACCTAAATTATACTTTTAGGATCTTTAAATAGAGGGGAAGGGGAAAAATCAACCATATGTGATGCCTATTAATACCTACAGGAAAACTAAGAACATTGATTAACTGATTTAGATAATTTGACCAACTTGAATTTTTTTTCAAAGCTTATTCTCTTTGTTCCCTTTTATCATTTCGAATTTTACCTTCCCCTTCCCTCCAACACTCAATCGTTTTACTTACAACAAGATTTTCTCACATGAGAGGAAGGACAAAACCTGTAGGTAGTTCATTCTTCCTTCAATTATTAAGATAAATTTTTTCAAAAATTGTAAATGACTCACTCATTAAGGTACTTCTTATTATTTTAATGCTACAAATTCTTCACTTACCTGAAACAAATAAACAAAATAAATTCTTCATTAGTTAATATTAAAAAAAATGTCATCAGCTAAAGAGTAATTTTTTTAGAAAATCATGGTGGAAAATAATAAATTGAATATTTTAAAAACATTTTTTCACACATTTTCTACTTTACTTTCAATTTTTAAAAATTAACAAATTATAGATTTTTCAACGAAAACTGTTTCATAACCTGAACATTAAATGTTCAGTGTTTTCCCCATAAAATTTCAAATGTCATCTGATCAAATGGAAATTTTACCCATTTCCTCCAGATTTCTTTGCCTTGCCTTCCTTTCCCTCCCCTTCAAATATTTCCAAACGTCGATATTAAAATCTAACTAGATTCGGGTACCATGGCAAAAGAAAATTGAATAGGGGGGGATCACTACCGTGACCCCACTGGATTAAACCAATTTTAAAATAAAATCTATAGATATTTGTACCAATACCGTTGGATACCCTACTCGATGATGTGCTGAGGGTAACTAGAAATCTAAGTGAACTTACATTTCTGGTTTTCGGCCACCACTAAAATCCAGAATCCTAATCAAAATTTTAAATAATAAATCTGAAAAAAATGTCTTAAAAACTCGGGCAGCCATAATCTCCAAAGCTGAAAACTCTGGAAGACTCAGCATTTGAATTTAGGATTACTACCCTCCTTTCCAGAGACGAAACAATGGGGGGGAGAGGTTATGATTTACCCTACACTCAGCTCGGAAAATTTTGATGTAAATTGACAAATTTTCTAAAACAAAATGCTCGTAAAATTCTCTTTTTCATTCCATCAGATTTTTGACCAGGTTTCGTCTTTGCTCCTTTATTTCACCGCAACCAGCACTATTTTAATATCGAAAATAAGCAGAATTTTCACAGATCTTTTAGGAATTTTACTACAAATTTCGAATTTAAAATCTTTTTTCATAAAAATTTTTCATCTTGTTCAAAAAACTTAAACGTTGCATAGTGGGCCAGGAGACCCTCTAAAACGCTCGTTTTGCACAAAAGCCCTGAAAAGTCGTTCAAAAAGTGGTTATCTTATGTTGTTGGGGTCGTAGATTTCAAATTTTGGGGAGAAAAAAATTTTCAAAGGGGTGTTGGGGCAGGAGAGGGGGCCAAAATTGAAATTTCACAACAATGTCGTATAACATGTCAAAATATATGTTTTCAGGGTCGTAGATTACGAATTTTGTACTCAAAAAATTTTAAAAGTGGGGGTATAGCGAAATTTCAATTAAACCTCTACCTACTGTCTTACCCCCTCCTCCTACAATTTTTTGAGCACGAAATTCGTAATTTACGATCTCGAAAATGTACATTTTGACATAATTATTACAGTATATCATTGTGAAATTCGTGTTCAGGAAGGTCGAAATATATGAAATCGACCCCAAGAACGCCGACTTTGCTCAACCTTACCACACGGGGGGCTGGAGCCTCAAAAAACTACCCCTCATACACCCCTACGGTAAATTTTGAATGACTCCCCTTCTCTAAAATTTCTATTTGGTTTTGTTGTTCATCATGCCAACTTTCATGCTTCTTTCACTAAAAGCCATTTTTTTTACAGTTTGCGTCCTATTTTTCCAATATTTACAGCATTTTTGGAAATTATGGAAATACGAAGCTAAAAGTACCCAAAATGAGTATTTTTTTATACATGCTGGTAGGGTATTCCAAAAAAAGTCACCGCAAAAATTTCAACCTTACCGTTAATTATAAGGGAGGTTATTGAAGTTGAATACTGCATTTAAAAAATCGAAGTTGTGGAAAGAAAAAGTACTATAAGTATAAACGCGATGTTATTGCTGATTATTGGTGATACGAAACATTTCTTTGCGTCGTAAGGATTCAAAAACAATATTTTCAGCTTCGTATTTCCATCATTTCCAAAAATACTGTAAATATTGGAAAAATAGGCGTTTTCACCCTTAATTTTTGGGCAAAGAAGCGGGTGTTTCCGAAAAAAACCGAACCTGTCTGATAGGAAATTACATGTAGAACATGATTGTTCATAACCATTTTTCCATTTTGAGGCTTTTTTCAGGAGATATTCCCAAAATTTTCGATTTTTTCCAAAAATGCTGTAAATTGTTGAAAAATAGGTGTTTTTAGCCTTAATTTTTGGTCAAGGAAGTGAGTGTTTTTGAAAAAGAAAAAAACCCTTCCGATAGGAAATTACGCGTAGAACAAGATTGTTCATAACTACTTTTCAATTTTGAGGCTTATTTGAGGAGATATTCACGAAAACCCGGGTTTCAGCGGACGTTTACCCCTCCCCTGGGGGTAGCGGAGAGTTGTGGGGTGTCCATTTTAGTATGTTGTGTAGTGGACCATTACGAACGTAAAACGCGAAAAAAACAGGCTTTAATTTTTGGGGGGTCAACTCCTAAAATGCCTGGACTAGATGTAGAAGCATTACTTTTGCAGAAACCAACACTAATGGGACACTACGTCCCATAGACCCCACCACCTTCACATCACTCCTGATCAACCCGACGCTTCAAACCATCACCTCACAGTCCACAATCGTATCAATACTCAAACACGTTGTTCATTCATTCAAAACACACACCATCACACCCATTAACAAATCACCGTTACCGATCCTCATGCCGAGCGGTACAATGGACGCTGCCCATCTTAGGAACCCTTCGCACGAACGAGATGACATCGCATCGACGCACCAAGAGTTTTAATTTCAATAAGCGTAGGTACAGAAAGGCTTAGACCGAGCGACGGATGGACATCAACTACATCGACCTGCACATCGTCGCGTCGCGGATCCGCACAGCCACATACGAAAAGACCAAAAGAGAATCGCTCGCAGCCACAACAACAGCCATAGCATAACGCAGCTAGTACAATCTTAAAATGCACATCTCGTTTGTCAGAAAAGCCAGTTTCGTTTATAATTCCGTGAATGAGCGCGGACAGTCGGCACAGTTCAACAATCATGTCTTATCAGCCGTTAACAACCACTATACTATTAATGCGCTTATTTTCAACGCGCGTACGTCTACCTAGACCTACAAAAATAGCTACAATGCTGAAATTAGCTTTACATGATTCACCATCGTAATCCAAGCTCGTACACAAACCAATGGAGAATGGGCTAGAGAAAAAAAAAAACCGTAAACGAGTTTCGTACAACAATGTACATTTGACATTTTGATATGTTGATTCGTATAATGTGTTGAGGTTCCATGGGGCGTGCGGTGTTTCCGTTATATCAATGAAAAAAAATTGCTGAGCAATCAAATCCACCAGCACATGAAGTGTTTCTTATCAGCTTCAACCTGCCTACTTATTAAAAACGTACATTTGTAGACGATACGAACGCGATCATATCACAAGGTAGTTTTTCATATTCCTTCGTGGGAAATAGATTTTAATTACTCGAGAGCTCGAGATGCCCAGGAAAGAGGGGGGAAAACGACCCACAATTAAGCGAAACGGTGAAAAAAACCAACAAATATCCGAATATGTAAATTTTTTTCCGCAACCTTTTGCTGGTATCGGATTTGACCAAACATTGTAATAATTCAATCACGATTCGCGATAGATCGTCCACTTCGAGCTCGTATCTTGATAAGACACTGAGGCCAAAGGCGACCTCGACATAGAGAAATTGTGAAAAAAAATTAATAACGCGCATATTTAAAGTTCGTAGACAGGATTTTTTTTTACAGAGCGAAAATAAAATATAATGCAGCGCTGAGTCTACCTAAACCTATAGGGAGACGTAGCCAATTATAATTATCTTTTGTACGCCTACCATTCCATTATAAATTGCCAATAATCAATTAAACTAAAAGGAGGCGCATTTTTGCAACGGATAGGTATAAGGTACTCTATAACGTATTAAAAGATTTACTGATACACTCTTGCAGAACTGTTTAAACTTCTAAGTGGTACACACGCTACTGTTATCAGTAGGTATTTTATACTTATCAACTGGTTATCATTTAACACAACACATACCGGTTACAACTTTACCGTATATTGAAGGTGATACATGTTACGACCACACGCAAATATTGCCTGCTTTCGTGCTGATGCAATTGCAAACGTATGTACAATTTAACACCAAAGGCCATTAACTCTCAAGCGGTATTTTTTCTTTTCGCTAAATTTTTTTTTCCAACTTCGTCATCGGTTGGTAATCCAATTATATGTAAATAATTCCTTTGATAACAAATTAACCTCCTTGAATCGTACGTATGCATCTCGTACCTTTAATTTCAAAAGAAAAAGGGAAAAAAGTCTCGAAGAATTTTCCAATATAAAAATTCCTCGGAGAAAGCACGACCTAGTCGAAATTAATAACCCGTATTAAGTTAAAAAGTCGTTAACAGTTAAATACTAAAACAAATACGTTTACAAGATAGGTGGCTTAACCCTCCTGAAGGACTAAGTTTTGCCAATGTGCCATAAGAACAAGGGTAAATAAATTAATACACTTTTAGTACTTCGTTAAAGAAAGAAAACGTTATGAAAAAAATAGGTGAGACGAGAAGGTCAGGGGGAAGAAAAAAAACGAATAAGAAAAAATACGCCGAAGTAGGAAAAAACTCGAATACTTTTTCCACCCTCTCTGTACGAATAACAAATAGGCCTATTATTCAGGGGTGGCTAAAACAAAGCCGGAGTGTATTCTGATTCTGGCTCGGGTGGTGTGAGAAACCCAATCAGAGGGATGAAAATTAATGCCAATTTTTTCATACAACGAGGTGGGATGGTTTATTCCCAGATAGTATTAGAAGTTCGACCCCTCGTCGTGTTTACAAGGATCGAAATAATACGCCGGAATAAATTATTATCTTTTGATGGGATTTTTTTCCAAGGCGAAGAAATTAAGTTTGTTTCGAATTGGGTCAATTTTTTTGCTGAATAAGCTACGTACGCAAATGGAAATTTTGTTGCATGAATATTTTTGTGAAAAAATTGCAAAAAGTTGAGATCAAATGATTTTAGTCGAGACTTGCATTTCCGTTCAAAATTCAGACAAAAATAGAAAAAAAATTGTAAATACCAAATTTAGGACTAGAAAACTTATAGGTAAGTTCATGCACATAATCAGATTTTTCAAGAAAAATAGAAAAACAAGGGCAACCAGCAAACCGCTGGTCACAAAAAGGGTTTTTTCATTTTCACTTGTACGCCGTTTATCTCTTTATTGTTGCTAAAAAAAAAAAAGCAAATGCTTCGCAATTTTGAAATCAGAAAAAGAAATATTCAATTTCAGAATTTCAAATACCGTAAGACGGGGTTACTTTGGGCCACTTTTTTCACTTTTTTGTGTATAACCAGCTATAAGGTATAGATTTTTTTTTCTTTTCAAATATCAATGGTTCCTATGTACAAAGGACTCTATTCTGAACCCAATTTCATGACTACCAAAATTTTTGGCCAAAACCATTCCCCCTCACAGACCTTCAAAGTTGTGGCCCAAAGTTACCCAACCATGGGGTAACTTTGGGCCACACAGTTTTTATGATTAAAAATCCTATATTTCATACTCCTGGCTCATGAAAAGTCTATATTTTGTGGTCAGAATGAAAATCTAAAGCATTTACATACTTTATTTGGTCATTTTATTGCAAAAAAAAATTGAAATTCGTTGTATTCATAAAACATTCATTTTAACACCATGTTTTGTCATTTTGTTATAAAACTAATTCAAAATTTGCTTTTGTGTGCTCCAGACCTCTTTAATATGGTAAAAATACTTCCCAAAACATTATATTATATTCATTATTTACCTGAGTCGCAATTTTGGATAAATTTTATTGCAAAATAAGAGATTTAAAGTCTGGCCCAAAGTTACCCCAAAATCAATCAAAATCTGTGTTTTTGCATGAAATTGGAATTATCTTTCACAATTTAATGAATAAATGACAATCAACACGTAAATCACTTCAAAAGGTGTATGTCTAATAGAGTTAGGGCAAAAAAAACTTCTGAAATTGTTTGAGTTGACTTCCGCAGATGATAGTTTGGAAGGTAAAATTCTAATGATAAAAAAAGTGGCGAAGAAAATCCAGTATAACAATGAATGAGAGGAAGAAAAGTAGTGATGTGGGTTATGAAAATGTTGTTTGAAGTGTTACCAACGCACACGAATTGTTCCCGTCACCGGATGATTACGTGTGCTACGGTGGGAAGCGCGCGCAACATTTTCCGACGAGTGGCCCAAAGTTACCCAGTATGGCCCAAAGTAACCCCGTCTTACGGTATTACGAAATCAATAAATCCAAATCGTTAAAAATATAATTTAATTTTTTTTAAATTATCATTTTTCAATTTTATTAAATTTTCATTAAAATAATTTTAGCAGACTCGAAATTCGCAATATTTGTCATGAAAAATCAGTGAAAAAGGTGAATTTTGAGACTTTAAGCAAAACAATCGCGAAAAGGGTGTTTATCGGGGTATTTTGACCCGATAAACACGAATCCGACGTTAGTTTCATCATTTGGCGATTTTTTCCGTACAACGCATTCAAAACTTAAAAAATCTGCTAAAACAACAACATTTCCGCAAGGTTTTTCGCGATTTTTGGACCTTTGTTCAAAGAAACAGCCAAAACTTATTGTACTGGCTTCCGAAGGAGTCATTGTATGTGCTTACTTCCGAATGAGTTATTGTACCCTGACTTCCGGAGGAGTTATTGTTCTCTGACTTCCGAAGGAGTCATTGTACTGGTTTCCGAAGGAGTCATTGTACTGGCTTCCGAAGGAGTCTTTGTACTGGCTTCGGAAGGAGTCATTGTACTTACTTCGGAAGGAGTCATTGTACTTACTTCTGAAGGAGTTATTGTAGGTACTCTGACTTCTGAAGGAGTTATTGTACTCTGACTTCCGAAGGAGTCATTGTACTGTGACTTTCGAAGGAGTCATTGTACTGTGACTTTCGAAGGAGTCATTGTACTCTAATTTCTGAAGGAGTCATTGTATTGGCTTCCGAAGGAGTCATTGTACTCTGACTTCTGAAGGAGTTATTGTACACTGACTTCCGAAGGAGTCATTGTACTCTGATTTCCGAAGGAGTCATTGTACTCTGACTCTGACTTCCGAAGGAGTCATTGTACTCTGACTCTGACTTCCGAAGGAGTCATTGTACTCTGACTCTGACTTCCGAAGGAGTCATTGTACTCTGACTCTGACTTCCGAAGGAGTCATTGTACTCTGACTCTGACTTCCGAAGGAGTCATTGTACTCTGACTCTGACTTCCGAAGGAGTCATTGTACTCTGACTCTGACTTCCGAAGGAGTCATTGTACTCTGACTTCCGAAGGAGTCATTGTACTCTGACTCTGACTTCCGAAGGAGTCATTGTACTCTGACTTCCGAAGGAGTCATTGTACTCTGACTTCCGAAGGAGTCATTGTACTCTGACTTCCGAAGGAGTCATTGTACTCTGACTTCCGAAGGAGTCATTGTACTCTGACTTCCGAAGGAGTCATTGACGCTCAAAATTTGAAAAATCTACCAAAAAACAACATTTTTGTACGGGTTTTCGCGATTTTCGGCCCTTGGTGCATCGAAGTCGCCAAAAGTGAATACGTGACGTAAATCTACGTTAAAAAACACGCTTTCGGGATATTTTTTAAAAGTGGTCGCTCTTCGCTCATATGGTGTTTTTTACGATTGAAAACTTCAAATAGCCGAAACAACGTGAAGGAGTGCACCGAAATTGTTGAAAAAATTATCGTAAATACATCTCTACGAGATGTAACTCCAAAGGACAGAGAATTTCCTTCACTTCCATTGAAATTAAAAATTCTTGAAAATAATGCAATAAAATGGCCATAACTCCAAATGGGGGAGGGTTGGGGCCGTTGGAGGGTTAAAAATTTTTCTAAATATTTTTTACATCAAGGTACACCATCTGAGGGGGTTAGATCGAAAATCGGAGCGGGGGCCGAATTCACCTAAAACCCGGCTATACCCTTTCTTCAAATTTCGTCCATACGTTTTCCTGTATACCTCTGGAAGGAAAAAAAATGAAAATTGTAATTTTCACAAAAACAAAGGTTTTACAACTTTGCCAATTTTCATCGTACGACGTTCGTTCTGGTCTTAAAAGAAAGTGCTTGAAAAATCATTAAAATTTTGTTCTTCAAAGCTTTTCTATTTAACAAGCACTTTCCCCCAAAAAACGAGTTCGCGATATGCGAAAAACAAAGGCGAGATGATTAAAGAATTACAGTGTCTGTCGCTCGTTATGTTTATATTTCATTGACGTTTCATTTTCGTACGTTTTATGGGGTGGGGAGTGGTGGGGTCACGAGTGTGATCTTGGATAAAATCAATTTTTTTCATTTTTCCGGCCAAAATAAAAAATTTTTCACCAAAAAAAGTAAATGTAGGTATGTGCTTTAAAAATGTTCTGAATATAAAATAAAAAGTGTAATCTGGAGAGGAGCTACACTCTCTTTCCATCTGGCTCGAGTTGGAAAATTAAAAAATAATGGAATTTTGTTATGCAACGTTTTTTTTCGAATTTTTTTCTTTTTTTCTGAAAATAAAGTATAAGGGTAATTTTTTTGAAAGATATTAAAATTGCAAAACAATTAACGAATTATTCAATTCCATCAAAAGAATAAGCCAAGGTCAATTATTACAGCAGACAATGTGGATGGGGAGGGTAAAGGGGATGATAAAAGCTTTGAACTGAGACTGGCCAAATATTTTCAGAATTTAATTTATGGTGAATTTACAAAACAAATATTGCAATGCAATACCAATAAAAATTTCTAGAAAATAAAGAAAAAATTCATCCAAGTCTTAAAATTCTGACTTATCAACTTAATTAAGCAGCTCTGCACCAACGAACCCATAAAACAAGATAAATTTATGAACCCTTGACCAGTTATGTACGTGATTTGCGAGCATGTCGATATAACAAAATACATATAACAAAACAACTGTCACCAGACGGTATTTTTATTACATCGCACATTCGAAGAAGTGAACTTTTAACACTCGACTTGAGAATTATACCCCGTATTAAAATTTCTTCGTAAATGAACCCCCAAAGGTAATTTCGCCATTCCTTTTTTTTATACGTATACATCTTGGCGGAAAAATAAGATTTACTTTTTTTTATGGTAATTCGTAAAGAGGAGAAAATTTCGTTTATTAAGATGGGACATAAAAATCCCACAGTACTGCTTAAACTTGAATAAATTACATCCACCAGACGACTATTATTTTCTAAAAGTCGATTTTGAATTCGTACTTCATTTGAAAACTTTTCCTTATAAACCACGACCGCAGAAAAAAAAACCCTACGTCGTCTTATTAAATCGTATACATCAAACCACCAACCCCTCTACGCCGTATCAAATAAAAAGCAATCAATTTAAACTGGGCTGCGCGAAAAAATATGTTTAATATGAAATAAAATTAAAGTCTCTCGACACCACTCGGATCAACGAAGTACACAAGAAATATGTAAGAGAGAAAGAGATATTCTGGAGTTGAAACTATCAATTATAATTCAAATTTCAACTCAGTGTTGATACACGAAAAGGCGGCAACAAAGGGGTAAAGAAGGCGTGTTTATATTTGTTCAAAGGATATTGAACGATGTTATCGTAACCATGCAAATGAGAGACGAAGTAACCAAGATGCAGCCGGCGAAATTCAAATGCTGTTTTAACACATTCGGCATTATTTAACCCAATTCGGCCGTCCAATTTTCTAAGAACCATCCCTATAATATACCTAGATCTACGCGTACGAGTTGGAAACGTCAAACGCTACCGAAAAATTAATACGTTTTGTTAAAAAGGTGGCAAACGTGTCTCGACGCCTTATTCTTGATTAAAATGAAGAATTGCTTTCGTCGCAACCCTACGAAAACGAAAACTCAGGGGAGCAACTGCGTTAATAAGTTGCCATTTGTAGAACACGACTTGCATGGCCTCCTTAATCAACTCCTTCAACACTATGTAACTTTCGCAACAATTGTAACCTATATATCATTTGAAATATTTCTCATAAACTTGATACCAACGTGCACCGTTCCACTCCCTCGCCCTTTAGTCGTCGTCTTCGAAACGTCATCGCCGCCGCATCTTTCTCGCTTTCGCACCCGAGCTCGAGATCTTTTGGGAAATAAAAACCATAGGAGAAACGAAAATCGCAATCGCGTTTCAGCGTCTGGCTGCGTCTCCTTTTATATTAATTTCTATTTCTACTATTCCGCTATGTCGCATACGCCCGTTGAGAATTTATTATACCAACGGATGTCGCGGAAATTGGTTCCGATTTTGGTACATGCTTAGTTACATTTTTCTTTGCTGTTTGATATTGGCATTGACTGATTGAGTGTGAGAGGTGATCTAAAAGGAATTTATCAATTAAAGGTTTAAATAAAGGTGAAAAATGTTGAGGAATCATACAATAGGATTATTGAAAAAAATAATTATTTGACCTTCTTTTTCTCTCACTTCTTTCGCATTTTCTCACTCTCAATTTTTTCGCATTTTCTCAATCTTTAAAAAAATTGACCGTAAAATATCTTCAAAATAAAATTTCCGACAAAAAAAACATAAGATTGTAGAAAGAGGTACACTTACACAATCATACTGAATCACGGCCATGACTAAATGGTCTAAAAAAGCAGGGGGTAACATGTTTTTCAAATGTAAAAATCTCCCTTCCAAAATAAAAAACTAGACACACTGTGTCAAAAGAGCGGACTTCCTATTATATACAAACTAGAATTGAACTTGTGAAGCTCAACTTTCAATGCACGTATCAACTTCGAAATTTAATCATCTCTTCCTCTATACACATTCTAATTACTACGGAAATTTCAAGTCGATCGATCAACTCTGACTTGAGTTATGGTGTCACAAAAAAGAACTTTAAAACTTCAAAGCTCAGCTTTCCTTGCTCAAAATTTAACCTAAAAAATTAGGTCTTCTCCTGCACGATCTACACATACTAGCCCAGGAGAAATGTACTTTGAAAAAAGAAAAAAATGTTAATCGAAATTTTATTGCGGAAAAAGCTTCTATATGATGTCCAGAGTCTATGGTAAATTCGCACCGCCCCCACCCCTATTGATTTTTGAGGGGGGTGGACCCCTTATAGGGGAGAAAATTGTTTTGCACCGATTTCGCTCAAATTCGCGTGGAGGGTTGTTTAGGTGTAGAAGTACTCCACCAAAAAATTTCAGCCCCCCTCGACCTCAGGGGGCTGAGCCATCGCTTCCCAAAGTTGGACATTTTTGACTAAAATGACAAAAAACAAAGTTTTTCGATTACAAAACCGCCCCAAAATTTTAATTTTGAAAAATTTCGTATTTTTCGTATACATTTTGAGATAACGAATCCGACTAGCCTATCAATTTTTTCGTTCGAAGTGTTTAACCCCCCCTACGACCCCATTGAATGTGTACAGATCGTGTTTTTTTCAGCAAAAAATGACTTCGTTTCATAGATGTCCCAAAAATGATATTTCGAGTGAAAGTGAAAATTTTATGACTTGAAATGTTCCATATGACGTCCGTAGTGAGTGGTGAAAACGCACCGCCCCTACCCCTCGTGCTTTCTGCAGGAGGGTGAGACGGAGAGGGCTCGTTCCTAAAAATTATTATTTCGCATCAATTTCGGTCAAATTCACTAGGTGGGTTATTCGGGTGAAGTAGTATTTCCCCAAAAAATTTCAGTTCCCCCACACATCAGGGGGCCGAGCCATTGTTTCCCAAAATTGAGGAGTTTTGTGAAAAATTACAAATTTTGCGAGAAAGTAAAAATTTTTTAATATAAAATGTTCCATATGACGTCCATAGTATGTGGTGAAAACGCACCGCCCCTACCTCTCGGGTATTCTGAAGGGGAGTGGGGTTATAGGGGGGTCAATTTCAAAAAATAATATTTTTGCACCGATTTCGCTCGAATTCACATGGAGGGTTATTTAGGTGAACAAGCACTCCCTAAAAAATTTTCAACCCCCCTCGACCTCAGGGGGCTGAGCCATCGCTTCCCAAAGTTGTACATTTTTGATGAAAATGACAAAAAACAGA
This sequence comes from Pseudococcus viburni, assembly GCA_033439095.1. Lineage (NCBI taxonomy): Eukaryota > Metazoa > Arthropoda > Insecta > Hemiptera > Pseudococcidae > Pseudococcus > Pseudococcus viburni. The sequence goes on from JAVBJF010000458.1 coordinate 234,632, forward strand.
GTTTTTTGGTTACATAACCGCCCCAAAATTTCAATTTTGAACAAATTCGTACTTTTCGTATACAATTTGAGATAACGAATCCGACTAGCCCATCAATTTTTTCGTTCGAAGTGTTTAAATCCCCCTACGACCCATTGAATGTGTACAGATCGTGGTTTTTTCAGCAAAAAATGACCTCGTTTCATAGATGTCCCAAAAATGATATTTCGCGTGAAAGTGAGAATTTTATGACTTGAAATGTTCCATATGAAGTCCGTAGTGAGTGGTGAAAACGCACCGTCCCTACCCCTCGTGCTTTTCGCAGGGGGGTGAAACGGAGGGGACTCGTTCCAAAAAATCATTTTTTCGCATCAATTTCGGTCAAATTCGCTGAGTAGGTTATTCGGGTGAAGTAGTATTCCCCGAAAAAATTTCAGTCCCCCACCCCACACATCACGGGGCCGAACCATTGTTTCCCAAAGTTGAGGAGTTTTGTGAAAATTACAAATTTCGCGAGAAAGTAAAAATGGTTTTGTAACCGAAAAACTTTGTTTTTTGTCATTTTCATCAAAAATGTACAACTTTGGGAAGCGATGGCTCAGCCCCCTGAGGTCGAGGGGGGTTGAAAATTTTTTAGGGAGTGCTTGTTCACCTAAATAACCCTCCATGTGAATTCGAGCGAAATCGGTGCAAAAATATTATTTTTTGAAATTGACCCCCCCTATAACCCCACTCCCCTTCAGAATACCCGAGAGGTAGGGGCGGTGCGTTTTCACCACATACTATGGACGTCATATGGAACATTTTATATTAAAAAATTTTTACTTTCTCGCAAAATTTGTAATTTTTCACAAAACTCCTCAATTTTGGGAAACAATGGCTCGGCCCCCTGATGTGTGGGGGAACTGAAATTTTTTGGGGAAATACTACTTCACCCGAATAACCCACCTAGTGAATTTGACCGAAATTGATGCGAAATAATAATTTTTAGGAACGAGCCCTCTCCGTCTCACCCTCCTGCAGAAAGCACGAGGGGTAGGGGCGGTGCGTTTTCACCACTCACTACGGACGTCATATGGAACATTTCAAGTCATAAAATTTTCACTTTCACTCGAAATATCATTTTTGGGACATCTATGAAACGAAGTCATTTTTTGCTGAAAAAAACACGATCTGTACACATTCAATGGGGTCGTAGGGGGGGTTAAACACTTCGAACGAAAAAATTGATGGGCTAGTCGGATTCGTTATCTCAAAATGTATACGAAAAATACGAAATTTTTCAAAATTAAAATTTTGGGGCGGTTTTGTAATCGAAAAACTTTGTTTTTTGTCATTTTAGTCAAAAATGTCCAACTTTGGGAAGCGATGGCTCAGCCCCCTGAGGTCGAGGGGGGCTGAAATTTTTTGGTGGAGTACTTCTACACCTAAACAACCCTCCACGCGAATTTGAGCGAAATCGGTGCAAAACAATTTTCTCCCCTATAAGGGGTCCACCCCCCTCAAAAATCAATAGGGGTGGGGGCGGTGCGAATTTACCATAGACTCTGGACATCATATAGAAGCTTTTTCCGCAATAAAATTTTGATTAACATTTTTTTCTTTTTCAAGCACTTTTTCGGTGCTATTACTCCTGGGCTAATACTGTAAAAATTTCAAAACGATCGGTTCAGTTAAACGAGAGAAATCAAGTCGGAAAAATTGACCTATTACAAGCTTTTGAACTTTGAGCTCATTTTTCTCGAAAACGTGAGATTTTAAGAAAAATTCATGAGAAATAGAGCTTGAAATTCCTAACCATTTTTTTGACCTCTATTTTTCTCTACAATGCACAGTTTCTGAGATATTTTTGAATAACTGAATAAATTTGAGCTTCAAAAACTCAGCTTTCTATGCACAGATCGCCTTCCAAATTCAATCAGATTTTCTCCTAAACACATTCTTATCACCATAAAAATTTCAAATCAATCGGTCGATTTTATTTATCTTGTCAGAGGGAGGTTTCAGAAAAATGAGCTTTGGAGTTTCAAAGCTCAGCTTTCTATGCACAGAGTTACACCAAAACATAATGAGTTTTTCTCCTGTACGATGTAAACTTACAGTAAAAATTTCAAAACGATTGGTTCAGTTGAACGAGAGAAATTGAGTCAGAAATATTGACCAATCACAACCCTTCCAACTTTCTCGAAAATGGTGAGCTTTTAAGAAAAATTCATGAGAATCAAAGTTGTAGAGCTTAAAATTCCTAATCATCCGTTTGGTCACCGTTTTTCTCTACGATGCACCATTTTCGAGATATTTTCGAAAACTAAATAAATTTTGAGCTTTAAAAGCTCGACTTTCATTGCACGGATCGAGTTCAAAATTTAATCAGCTTTTCTCCTGTACACGTTCTAACCACTATAAAAATTACAAGTCGATTGGTCAACTCTAACTTGAATTATAGGATCACAAAAATGAACTTGAAAGCTCCAAGCTCAGCTTTCTATGCACTGAATTGAACCAAAAAATGATCATTTTCTCTCCTGCACGATCTACACCTACTATAGAAATTTCGAAACGATTGGTTCAGTTAAACGAGAGAAATTGAGGTGGAAAAATTGACCAATCACAGGCCTTCCAACTTTGAGCTCAATTTTCTAATTTCATTCTAAATTGTATCACAAATTCAGGTCACGTAGGGTAATAAAATGAACAAAGGTTGAAACAATGGGGATCCGAATACAAAGCCGGGTCGTCTGCCTTGTAAGGAATTTTTGATAAAGATCTTATCTGCCGACCACTGCCTCAAAGGGACCATAAAACCAGTCTTTGTGTTGGTCTAAAAATGCCGACGCAGCAGGTGGTATTGTTAAGGTTCAAAGAAGATATTTTATCTGCCGAACCCTTGTTGATAAATATGATTAAATCCCATCAGAAAAGTTGACCAATCACGAGCCTTCCAACTTTGAGCTCAATTTTCTCGAAAACGGTGAGCTTTTAAGAAAAATTCATGAGAACCAAAGTTGTAGATCTTGAAATTCCTGACTATCCTTTTGGCCTCCGTTTTTCTCTACGATGCACCATTTTCGAGATATTTTCGAAAAACTGAATAAACTTTGAGCTTCAAAAGCTCGACTTTCAATGTACAGATCGACTTCAAAATTTAATCAGCTCTTCTCATGTACACGTTCTAACCACTGTTAAAATTTCAAGTCGATTGGTCAACTCTAACGTGAGTTATCGCGTCAGAAAGAAATGTCCCAAAAATGAGCTTTAAAGTTGAAAAGCTCAGCTTTCTGTGCACAGAATTGCACCAAAAACTAATCAGCTCTTCTCCTGCATGAACTACACCTACTGTAAAAATTTCAGCCCGATCTATTCAGTTTAGCGAGAGAAATTGCGTCAGAACCAAAAGGCTTCAACAAATAAATAAAACAAAAAAAAAAAACCCCTTATGATCGCAATAGCGGATTCCCGCTAGAGCGGGAAGTCCGCTAAAAATTAGATTTAAAAATGAAATTAAAAATTTTTGAACGACAAAAATGAAAAAAAATCAATAGTACCTAATTAACATTTTCTCTAAAACTCACATAGGTGATTTAAAATTTTCAAAAAATGAAAAAATACAATTTTTCAAAACGATAGGTATAATTGATAAGTAGGTGTTTTTAAATAAAAAATGTTTTCTAAAGACAGCAATAAAACAATATTTATCTTTTTAAAAAATGACAAGAAGTAATTTTGATGAAATAAAAATAGTAAAAATTGTCACTTTTCGGTAAAAATGATGAAAAAAATCTATTTTGAAAAAACTGGCATTTTTTAAAATGACGTATTTTGGAAAAATAAACATTAAATTGCATTTTTAAAAAGTGAAAAAAGTGATTTCCTTAATAAATGACGGAAAGTCACGTATCTTTAAAAAAAGTGACAGAAATTCACATTTTCTGAGAAAAATGACAAATGACGGAAAGTTCCATTTTTTGAAAAAATGAGAAATGACAAAAAGTCACATTTTTTGAAAAAATTACGTTACAGAAAGTCACATTTTTTTGGAAAAAATGACATGCGACAGAAAGTCAAATTTCAAAAAAAATGACAAATGACAGAAAGTCACATTTAAAAAAATGATATTTGGCAGAAAGTCACATTTCAAAAAAAATGACAAATGACAGAAAGACACTTTTTTTTAAAAAATGACAAATGACAGAAAGTCACAGTTTTGGAAAAAAAATACATTTTTTGGAAAAAATGACAAATGACAGAAAGTCAAATTTCAAAAAAAATGACAAATGACAGAAAGTCACAGTTTTGGAAAAAAAGACATATGCCAGAAAGTCACAGTTTTGGAAAAAAATACATGTGCCAGAAAGTCACAGTTTTGGAAAAAAATACATGTGCCAGAAAGTCACAGTTTTAGAAAAAAAGACATGTGCCAGAAAGTCACATTTTTTGAAAAAATTACGTTACAGAAAGTCACTTTTTTTGGAATAAAATGACATGCGACAAAAAGTCACATTTTTTGAAAAAATTACATGTTACAGAAAGTCACATTTTTTTGGAAAAAATGACATGCGACAGACATAGTCACATTCAAAAAAATGACAAATGACAGAAAGTTACAGTTTTTGAAAAAATTACATGTTACAGAAAGTCACATTCTTTAGGGAAAAAATGACATGTGACAGAAAGTCAAATTTCAAAAAAAATGACAAATGACAGAAAGTCACATTTTAAAAAGAGAGAGAGAGAGTGTATTTGTTTGTTTGTTTCCAGCGCGATGTGCGCTATGAACAAAGAAATTATATTTGGCAGAAAGTCACATTTCAAAAAAAATGACAAATGACAGAAAGTCACATTTTTTAAAAAATGACAAATGGCAGAAAGTCACAGTTTTGGAAAAAATGACAAATAACAGAAAGTACCATCATAGAGTAAGATACTACCATTTTTAAAAAAAATTACAAGTGACAGATAGTCACAGTTTTTGGGAAAAAATAACAAATGACAGAAAGACACATTTTTGGAGAAAAAATGACAAATGACAGAAAGTCACAGTTTTGAAAAAAATGACAAATGACAGAAAATCACATTTTTTTAAAAAATTACAAGTGAAAGAAACAGAAAGTCACAGTTTTGGAAAAAAAGCCATGTGCCAGAAAGACACATTTTTTGGAAAAAAATAACAAATGACAGAAAGACACATTTTTGGAGAAAAAATGACAAATTACAGAAAGTCACATTTTTGGGGGGAAAATGACAAATGACAGAAAGTCACAGTTCTGGAAAAAATGACAAATGACAGAAAGTCACATTTTTGGGGGAAAAATGACAAGTGACAGAAAGTCACGAATTTAAAAAAAATAACATGGGACACTAAGTACCTTTTTTGTGAAAAAAAACATGTGATAGAAACCCACATTTTTAAAAAAATGACAAATGAGAGAAGGCCCCTTTTTTCGAAAAAAATGACAAATGACCAAACAGTCATATTACTTATCTGAAAAAATGACTTATGACAGAAAAAGTCATTGCTTGAAAATAATGACAACTAATGATGGAGTGTGACATTTTTTGAAATGTACCTGGCTGTGGTTACTTAAATTTTGCTTGTCAATAGAACATTCAACATGCAACATGCAACATTCCAACACCGAAATACTGGACCGTTGGGGATCACTAGAAGTTTATGCTCCAAAGCAAAACTTGTGTATTGTTTTTAATTTTCCAATTTCGTTTCTGATGTTTCAATTCGCTACAAGAAAATCAAACGAAAAGTGATTCAAAAGATTGAACCATATGAGATTCAATTCGAGTTTGGTATTTGTATTATTTGGAAATTTCAATTCAATATGATGATGAGAAGTGGTTATCTTTGAATTAGATATGAAAATCCGGGTTCGATGTTGGAGACGAATGTAAGTTGGTGCAAAGATTGATTTTTTACTCTAAAAAAAAAGACTCGACTCAAAATTTTGAATTCGATGCCATAAAGTATGTTTTAAAACCTCTAAAATCTTTTTCTGGGGAAATATTACACTTAATTACTTTTTTAAAATTCCAATTTTTATCCAAAAATTCAGATCACGGATCACATGATCCATCATCCGCATGATTTTTATCGCTTTGATTTGTGATCCGTGATTCGGGTCAAATTTTCATTTGCGATCCTTATTAAAAATTTGTCATCCGTAGACAACCCAGACATTACTACGCATATAAATTTGTACTCAGAATACCTGTACCTTTTTTTCTGCATAAAAAAATGAATTTTTCTAATCAAGCGATTCGATTGACTCGGCATCAATCTTGCACATATTTATCATTCCTCTCTCCTATACGATGACGCATTATCGCATCTCAAACAAATACACACCCGAGACTATAAAACATTATGAAAATTTTCATCAAATTCACATATGTACGTACAATTGTACATTCTATAGTTATATACCCGAAGACAAGCCTATAATTTGGCTGATGCATCGGTAAGGTCACCCTGGTCAAGGTTTAATATTGGAAATAACATCTCGACTACAAAACTCCGACTGATGAAAGTGAATTCGTACTTAGATATTGTAAAACGCACACAGTCGACGAAACAATTTCCATTTCTACGTATCCCCCCATTCCCTCCATCTAAATCGAACTTAACACGCCGCTCTTCACAAACACTCGGAACGATTTTCGAATCAAACCCGAGCTATAATTTTCCTCGGAATACTCGCGAATTAAAAAGCGTGAAAAGAGAATTTAAAAACGGTTTAATAAAAAGAGAAGCAAAGTAGGAAAAAAAAACAATTGTAAAAGTCGGGCGTAATTTAATTTGGAAACAATGTAAATTATTTAATTCGCTGATACGTAAAAGAATTATGCAGCATGGTACACAATATGGTTGTTAATTCAAACGGTTTTGTACTTTACACGATTCGACTTTATATTCTTTTAATTCACTTTTTCCCTTTTTTTTCTCCTATTCTAAGATGTTTTTTCTTTTCGTTATATTTAATCGCTAAAACCCTCTTTTTTTTCACGAGCACCTAATTTCCTTCGCGCAGTCTTTTATTACAACAATTTTTCCTTCTTCGTGGCAAAGCTATAATCAATTCGTTTGACGTTCGTTTTTCGTTTTTTGTAATGTTAAATTTCTTTCTTTCCGTCTTATTCTTTTTTTCTAAAGCTTTATCGTACCATTGCGACTCGAAGCACTCGCGGTTTACGAAACGATTAGACAATTCGAGAGGTAGATTCGTGGCTGCAACAAGATTACAGCGTTGGGTTTCAATACGTCCGAGTGCAGATTTTGAAAAGTTCTTTTATTCTATACCCTGCCATGGCGAATGGTAATTGCGATCTGTGATCTAGATAATACGTCCTGCAGTTTCCCTTTTTATAAAGGTCAGACTTTTTACCAATTCACCGATAAGACTTTATAAGAAAAGTATTTTCAAATCGCCGAGGGATCGAAGACACAGAAGAGTAAAACGCAGGGGATGTTTATAAATAAAGGGGAGCCGGCCGCAAGGTTAGGTGTCGTAAGTTATTATACATACTCGTAGTATTGTTTTTATTGGCGCATAAAATTCGAGTGAAATTGCTTTAACCCGAGCATCGGTCACTATTTTATTCGAAACAGAAGCGGCTATTTGACCAACGGGTGCTCTTAAACGGTTGTCATTATGTAAATGGGGATCGTACCAACGAGTGACCGCAATATCGTCTTAGTGGTGGGTAAAGTACGGTCAACATATCGGCTCGAATTGATCTCTTGGCCGAGGTAATTATTTAGTTTAAATTAAACCGACGAGCATGATTTTGGAAAATTTCATTTTTTAATTAAAATCCAGATTAGGAATAAAAATTATGCAGACGTTTGGTGATTTTTTAAATGAGTATTTTTACCAACCACTTGTACGATATTTATGTCTAGCTTTTTTTCCGTATAAATACGAACAGACCGCTTGGCTTTTACATCCTCATCTTTAACTGACCTTTTCCGCTGGTGTGTTCGTTGAAAAGCACTCATAAGCTCTACACTGTTTTCCAATATTTTACTCTCGGTAGCATATTTAACTTGTTCTTTTACGTTTATTGTCCGATAGATACACATACGCCAGATATAAAACCAAATATAAACAGAGGGTCTTTGATTTATATCTTATTCATGAACTGCTTGTTCTCTTATTATACCGGATAGCTTTGAATTTAGATTAAGTGCTTGCTTTACGGAATTAAGTTTTTTTTATGTTTTATATCTTCATATCTTCAGCGTCGATGAGATGAATTTGTTGAGTTCAGATTATGATTATTATGAAAATTTTCCAAATTGAGTCTTTTTCGAGCGATATGAAAAACGAAGGTGGAGGGAGGGATGAAATTTACAAATTTTTCATTCGCAATTGGATAGAATTTTCCCACATGTTTTGCACTCAAAATGTATTTTTAATCTCTTTTTTGGTGGTGGGGGGGGGGGGGGGGGTTGAAAATTGGACGATATTATGATGAAAACGGATTTTAAATAAGAAGAGATCCAGATAGGACAAAATGGAGTGCTTTCCCTCACTTTTAAAATGACAAAATTGATATTTTCAGTAGAAGTTCGAAAGTAAGACTCCAATAGATTATTATTTTTTTCAAACGGATATTTGCATTTTGAATTAAAAAATCCACGAGTCTGAAATTTTCCATTTTTAGCTTTTCTCGCCCCCCCTCCCCCCCAATATCCACTTTAATTTCAGTTAACAACTAACCTACAAAATTCAGACTTGATAACTTCGAATCATCCAGTCAAATAAATTAGGGTTTTCATGTTTGAATGGAAAAGTTCAGTAACCTTGATAGATTGTGATTTAGAAAATTTCAATTTTAGCCAATTTTTAGTTGGATTGCAAATTATTACCATTTATTTTCAAAAAAATTTCCGATTTTAGTCTAAAACATTTTCAATTTAAGTTACTTTTAAGGAAATGTCAATTTTAAAATTTTTGAAAAAAATGCATAAATTTTGGCATTTTGGTTTTTGAAAAAAAATTGTCAATAATAATTTTTTTCGGTTCGAGGATATTTATAATGGACAGTCAAAATATCAGACATTTGGCTCATTTTAATTCTCCAGGTACCTACAATCCGAAGTTATTACTCTCTCATTCTGAATCAATGAAAAGTCACTGATAAATAGTTAGAATTGCAGCACAGGAAAAATCAGCAAAATTCACTGATTTTTCAGCAAATTTCATAAATTTCACTGACTTTTCAGTGAATTTTCACTGATTTTCTAGTGATTTTTCTTACTAATTTTTTTTCAACAAAAAAATTTTCACTGATTTTCTCCTGTGCTGCAATTCTGACTGTTTCTCAGTGATTTTCGATAATTTTCACTGATTTATAATTGAGAGAGTACTTTGTTATTGGATGGGGAGGGGGGCACCTGTTACAACGGAAATGTTTTCCAAATTAGCTTTGAAACCAAATTAGCATCATTTCATTTCATTACATTAAAAAGAAGACCGTATTCTTGTTACAGCAAGATCTCCCCGACTACTGAACCAAATTTGCAATGTAACCAGTCGAAATCGTATGATAGCGATCCACACGAAGGCATGCAGAATCTAGTCGAAAATTGAGACTTCACAACTTCATAAATCATTATAATACGAGAAATCTTAAATTACCAAAATTCAGCTCCAAAGGAGGTAGAAAAAAAATTGAATTTTCATAATTCAGCTCTGGAAAGATACAGGAGAACGAGGAATTTAACTTGAAAAAAATTAATTTCTGGGAGGAGACCTACAAAGGTGGAAACCTTCATATTGCACGAGGTGTCAGTGGCAACAGGCTGAAAGTAGCTGACACCACCCAGAAAAATTTTCCAATTCTTTTTAAAATAGAGGTGCTAAATGTTAATTAGCATCACCTGGTTGCTTGAGAAAACAGTGGCTCTCAAGCAGCTGAAGCAGAAAAATTCATATTGGGACTGGAATAAATGAAATTCGTTGTATGCTTCACTGTTGAAATACATGTTGATTTTTTTCTCTTACCTTGAAGGAAATCGTTAAAATTATTGATTTTTTTGGTGGGTGGGGGGCAAACGCACAAATTATCTTTTTTTGGTGAAGTCTGATCTTGAAAATGCTAGTAACACTCCGACTGCTCCGACAAAATGATTGATTTTTGAAAAAAATTTCTAGATTAAGTCATTCATTTAGTCTACTATAACTCAGCTTTGTAAGCGGATAAAGGAGAAATTTTGAAAATCCAAAAATCACTTTCAGAGAAGGCACAGTTCAACAGGTGAACAGATGAGCACTAGAATACTAGAAAGCCAGAAGATCATTGGAACTAATGGAACCCTTAGAAACAATAGAACACTACAGGGGCAAAGGAACTTTTCAAACATCTAAAATTAAGCTTTAGAGGGGTATTGGAGAAATTTTCAGTAACAAAAATCCAGCTGTGAAAATAATGAAAGCAAGAACTGAAAAATTGCAAAAAAAAATAGCCAGACAACTTCAATTCAAGCGTAATACGCCATCACATTTCGTTTAGTCAGCTGCTTTGAAAATACAGTACCCATAACAGCACTAAAAAATTCTAAAATTTTCTGGTGGCTCCGAAACGTCTTAAAACCGCTCCCAATCGATTCAGGAGGTCGAAAATAGTTTATCTACCAATTTTCAGTTTTCTACCTCAATGTAGGCGGATTTCACGGATTTTTAATTTTTTTCCAAGTTCGGGACTCATGGAGTTTTTGAAATACATCTTGGGAGTTAAATCGAACTTTTTACGGAGCTTTTGTCGAATTTCATCATTCTAAATATTTTTCCAACTTTAGAAGCCCTTCCGGTGAAATTTTAAACAACTTTTATGGTCGAAAATGATGGTCATTTGCAAAACAACGTAAGTCCATGAACTTTATTGGGTTGTAAATCAATCATGTTGGCACTTTGAAAATCAAAATTTGGCCCAAGAGGTGTATTTTTGGGCCCTCTTTTCATTTCTAACATTGATTTCTACCATAACGTAAGCGATTTTACTTGAAAATGTTTTTTGTTGCTCCTGGAAAATTTGGTGGGACAGGATGCACCAGGGGGCAAGATGCAAATTGGCTTATTGTCGTCAGTGATGTGATTGAAAAGTTTTTTCTGAGCAATTGGTGGATGGGTAGATGTATTCATTCGATACAAAACAGAAAAAAATTACAGACCTGATGGATTGTTTGTCTATGAGTTATTATCAATAATGTGATTTTACGTGATTTTCGTAAAATTCTTGAAATTTGATTTTGGTAAAATATCATGTTTTCAAGTTTTGAAAAAAAAATCAGGTAATTTTTTTGTAATCTACATCCAATTACCTATCGAATGATATATTTGGTTGGCACTTGTCCCTATATTTTCTTCCCAGTACATTGCGTTAAAGAAAAATAGTCCCAGTGGGGCAAGATGCAAACTGAAAATGGGGCAGGATGCAAACATTGTTTTTAAATACGGATTTTTCGAAAAAGTCACATATGGGACTAAAAATGGCCCAATTGATATGTTTTCCAGGATATCACATTTTTGCTTTAATTTTTAAATAGAATAACAAAAATATCAAAAGTTTGCCTAAAACATTAGAAAATCAACTAAGGCAGCATAAATTATGAATACGAAGGTTTTAGAACTCCTCTTTTCAAAAATTACGCTTCTATTGAAATCTGTAGTATTCACCTCGAATGTATTTGAGTAAATTTTACAAAAACAAATCACGATTTTTCATCATGTCTTCACTATTTGCATCTTGCCCTATGGCATTTCGCATTCTGTCCCACCCATGGGACAGGATGCAAAAAAATTTCAAAAAATTCTGTAGGGTTGAGGTATGCACCAAAATGGAATCTTTTCAGCGAAATGAATGGTAAATGTTTGAACTTAATAATTTGTTGCAGTAATCATAAAATTTTACAAATTTGAATAGATTTGGCAACAATTTGCCTAGGTTGGTGCATCCTGCCCCACCTTTCCTTACGTTGTTTTGCAAATAACTGGTTCAATTTTACCTCGATTTGATTGCTGAAAATTTTCCAAACACCATTAAAATAGCCAAATAATCACAAAACTTGATCAAAATGCAAAAAAATAAATCAACTACAAAAAATCTAAAACATCACCGAAATTAAGATTTATTTCAACCGATGCAAAAATACGGTCCATCGATCGTGCCAAAATTCACCAAGACAAGATAATTGAATTTCTTCACGTTGAAGAATATTTCAAGGTATCAACGTCCCTTCTCTCATCCCTTCCCCTCTGAAATTCTAAACTCTGACAATTTATCGAAGACCACATTACACCGAAAAAAATTGTTACACCGGTTCGGTAAAAATAAATTAATTTTCACCGGTTTGTTCCATTTCCACTTTAGAATGATTTTACAACACGAGAATGAAACCAAACCGATCTTCTCATTTATACGAGATGGCGCTTTTTCTCAACGTGTGTGTTCTTTTTAACTTAATTTTAACATGTTTCTTTATTACTCGTTCGCAGATTAATTATTCGCCGTATAATATCAACACCCCGTTGGAAGAAAAAATCATATTGAGATATTACGCTAGACCGTACCTTAAATTCGGCGGATTTTTTCACAGCTCGACACAGTTCACAAATTAAAGCTAAAAATAAACTAGTATTTTAATTAAAAAATTTACACTTTTTTTTGTTCGCTGCTCCGGAAGACGAATAATTTTAATTTAACCCTTGTAATAATTAACCTTTCCCCTTTTTTTCGGTTCTTTCGTATTACCATATCGTCGAAGAAGGAAAAAAAAAGACGAAAAGAAAAACCACCCCTTAATCTTATACAACCAAACCGTTCGTCGGTCCTGCAAGTCGTAAATTTATTATCCATCGCTTCGAAGTAGGTACGAGAAGGCGAAAAAACCCAGCAATTATACTTCGCAGTACGTTTTTTTTCGGTATTTAAAATTACCATATTTCGTAGAATGCGAACTTTACGCGAAAACTTGGTAGCTTGAGCTGGCGCAATATGTCGTTTAATTACGAGTTGTTCGACAGAGAGAGACACCGATCGCGAGACCCAAAAAGTAGCTTAGCCCGAGTATCTATGTTTGGGAAAAGTGAGTACGTATAAATTATGCAATTTTATAGCACAAACTCATCGTTTTTATGGACTATTCGTCTCAATTTATATCCGCGGCGCACGCGTCCTCCTCATCGTATATCTTAGAATAAGCGACCGCATCCCTTGGGTCGTATTATTCATTTCTAAAAAGAAAAAATAAATTATCTGTTTTACTTTCTTTTTCTGTTCTTTTTCGGTTTCATTTTTTTCTTCGTCTGTTTCGCCCGTTCTTATTTATATATGTATTTTAACGACTAACACTTGCGGTTGTATGTTAGTTTCTTACGTGTGGTATTGGTACGTGCCATAGGTTATGTGCGAGCAGTAATTTTGCAAACAAGATTTATTATACGTTTATTCCAACTACCGTCTATGTTTTTTCTCAACATTGTAAACGTAGATAGGGTGCATAATGCGAGCCTTATAGTAATAAGCAATTTTACCTAAAGGAATCTCGTCTGGTGGCATATTCGAAAAAAAAAATCCATATTACAACATAATCGAGAGTGATTCGCGCCATTCGCGTAGAAATTCTCTTCCTCGAATTCTTATCAAAGTTCGACTCTAATTTATGCTAATGCTCGACTAATCGCGAAATGTTTGGCTTTTTGAATCGTCATAAATAAAGACCAGAGCAAACCAGACGCCACGAGAAGACTACCTATGCTGTTTTTTCGGCTCGCGCGCAACAGCAAGACCATCAGTGCGCACTTTTTAATCGTATACAATCTACGACTTTAATAGATGTCGTAAAATTACAACGTTTCATTTTAAAATCGCATTACACAGTAATAAATATAGTTGCGCGGAAGATGTAAAAGGTGTTTTTAGCCAGTATAAGCCAAAAGATGTTCTCGCTGGCTTCTTTGATGATAATAGGTAGTTAGTATAGTGTGAGAGCTTATATAAAGTGTTCGAGTGCGATGGAGAAGGAAAAGATGGAGGGAATCAGGAGACGATAGGGTTATACTAGCGTATATGTAGTATAGAACACAGAACGTGAAACGGCTCCGATACTAGTTTACCGAGCCGATGTATCAACCGGTAAGATAATTAAAAATAAATTTCAATTTCGATTAGATTATAAGAGAGGACTACAAGGAAAACTAATTTGAGGTTGTTTGGAATATCGGTAGAGGTAATTATGGACTACGGGCTCGTATAGGTAATACCGCGCGCGTATAAGCAAGGAACAATATAGAATAGTTCGGTGCATTTTTATGGATGTATATGTGTGTATAATATGTACACGCGGATCTTTAACACGTTACGGATTACGGTATGGAGAGACTGGGTACGTAATTAAAGTCACAGCGTATAACTTAATGTGTACCTTAATTCGAACAATTTTTTTCACGCGGCTGAGAGTATATCTGGATTGGAAATTATTCGACGGTGTGTCTACGTGTAGTTTTTTACCGAATTGGGTTGTATTGGTATCTAGACCGATCTGTCTGATTTAGAGAAGCTGGAAAGCTGAAAAATTGTTTTTAGTCGAGAGAAAAAAATGAAAAAAAAAGTGAAAATTTGAATAAAAAAATGCAAAAATAGTAAGATTAGGATAAAAAATGCAATTTTTTGTCAAAATTGTAAAAAATATTGAAAATTAATATTAATTAGGAACGAACCAATACCAGCATTGCAGGGAGAAAAGTCAAAAACAAAAGATTTCTAGTCTGTCAATTCTCCATTTTCGTAGTCCAAATTTTTCAAAATTATTCCTAACAAAAGATCACAATTCTTTCAAAATTTTCGAACTCAATTTTTTTCAATCAATAATTTAATTTTGTGATTGTGAAGGAAGCAGTGGCGTAGCCCGGAATTTTTCATTGGAGGGGGGGGGGGGGGATTGTCAAAATTTTCATAATTTTTTGAGAGATTTTGAGTTCAGCAAACCCCCTCCCCCTTTCCTCCCTCCATCACAAAATTTCCTTTTCTCAATTTAATACTTCGATTAAATGGCAAATTTATCGTGAATATTAAAAACTACCTAATAAAAATGAAATAAAAAAGTTGAGTAGAATTATCGAAAGTCGAATAAAAATATCGTTAGCAAAAACTCGATTATTAACCTTAATTCAATAATTTGATCAAGTACTGAACCAAAAATAGAAATAAATGGATTAAAAATTTTAAAAAAATTGATCGAAAAAACACGTACAAATGAACAATTTATTTCGCTCAATCATCAATCTCGTATCATTAATAAACTAATTAGGGTAAGGTGTCCGAATATCGACCATATTTTTAAAAACCGTCACCAAATTCGAACCGTTTGGGTTAAAAACTTGCAAAATGGCTTAAACCTGGTTCACACAGTCACTTCCTTCTAGATCGAGAGTAAGGGGGAGGATGACGCAGCATCACTTTTTTTTCGAATCGTTTTTTTTTTACTTTTTCAACTCTAAATTTTTTTTTTAATTCTCAAAATATTTTCAACTCATTTGTATGCAATTCAAGCTTAAATAGACACGTAAAAAACGTTCTTTGTGAGTAAAATTTCTGATATTTATACGTTTGGTCCGAGAAATTTTTACTTTTTTGAAACGTGTTAGTTTTACTTTTTTTTGAGATGTGTTGTTATTGCACTGATGGTGTGATGTATTCGAGAAAACTGTTTTTAATTTAGTTAAATTGTTGAATTGTTCCTCATGTTGTAAAGCGAGAAAATCAATTTAATGTATGTATCATTCTTTTTTTCGGTCAAAATGTACAATTTCTAGAATAAAAAAAAATTGAGGATGAAATTTCAGAATTGTGAGAAAATTTTATTTCAATGAATGAAATTTTCGAGTTGGAAAATATGTAATGTCGGAGGAAGGGGGAGGGTTGAGTTGAAAAATATGCTGAGAAAATGAATTTACAGTTGAACATATTCTGAGAATTGAGAAAAAAAAATTAGAGTTAAAAATATTCTGCGAATTGAGAGAAAAAAATTTAGAGTTGAAAAAGTGCAAAGTCCAATTGTACCTCCTCCAAAGCCTCATCGAAACTAGCAAACTAGATACTCGTAAGAAACGCTTCGAAAAAAACTGATGCCGCGTGGCGACGGTTTCAGAATACAGGAAAGTGGTAATTTTCGTTGTTTTTGTAAAAAAACGACGGATTTACAAAATTGAATAATGGCCATTTTTTGTCGTTTTTGAAGAAACAACCAAAAATAGCTATTTTCAAATCAAGAACATTTCGAACTGATCGCATTTCATCGTTTTTGGAGAAACAACCAAAAACAACTTTTTTCGAGTATACTTACCTATTAATTAAATATTGTCGTTTTTCGTCTTTTTTTGAAAAACGACAGGAAACTACGATTTTAGAATATAGAAAAGTAGTCGTTTTTGTAAGAAACGACAGACTTGCAAAATTGAAGAATACCTATTCGTTTTTCGTCATTTTTTGAAAAACGACAGGAAACGACGGTTCTAGAATATAGGAAAGTGGTCATTTTCGTCGTTTTTGTAAAACACGTCAAGAAACGGGTTTAGAATACTTGCAAATCATTTTTTGAGAAACGACAAGATACGAAGAATTTACAAAATTGAAGAATGGTCGTTTTTTATCGCTTTTGAAAAAATCGCCATAAAAATAATTATTTTCAAATCTAGAACATTTCAAACAGGTTTTTTTCATCGTTTCCAAAGAAACAGCCAGAAACAAGTTTAGTATTTTAGTTTTTGAAAAACGACGGATTTAGAATAAGTATTTAAAAATTGTCATCTTTGTCATTTTTCGAGAAAGAACAAAAAATCGACAGATTCACAAAATTGAAAAATTGTATTTTTTCATAGTTTTCCGAATAAGTAAGTAAACGGCCAGAAAGAACTATTTTCAAATTTGGAACATTTCAAACTGGTCTCTTTTTCATCGTTTTTGACGAAATAACCAGAATGTGGTCAATATTAGGCAACCCACAATTTTTTTCATTTTACATAGAAACTAATTAAGTACATATTGACATCAATTCTCTGAAATTTCAACTTGAATTGGAAATTTCCACTTTTGAAATTAAAATTGTCACTTTTCTGCAAAGCACAGTGTTGAAAGTATTGAAATTTTTCATTTTGACTTCTTCAAAATCATTTTTGGCCGATAACCTCGCAAGTTTGGCTCCTGGTTTATAATTTTGGTCTCATTAGATTTTTCTGTGGAAAAGGAATATGAAAATTTTTTCCAGTAGTTCGTATTATTAGCGCAGGAAATAGGAGAGAGGGGGTCGAATTAACAGCACTGGGGTTGATATTCGGCAAATTTACCCTTAAATGAACCATCTATTTCACTCAATTACGAGTATAAATTTCATATCACTAATAAATTGATTATACGTTAAAAATTATTGTATTTTGTCAGAGAATTTCATGATCCATGATAATATTACTGATTAATTTCATCGACAACTCTATTTCCACTTTCACTTCTGTTCAAAACTTTCATTCCTCTCCACACTACTTTTATTCAAAACAATCACAATCTAAGCACCGAACCAATCACAGATCCAAATCCAAAATCGCATCTAAATAAATTTCCAATTTTCGTCACAAAAATACCATAAATCCTACAATGCATTCTTTCAATGACCAGATTAGATTCCCATTTCAACAGTTGGATCACACCGCTAATAACGGCGACTTAAAGGATACTAACCCAGTCATCGACGGTGGCCCAAACCCACCGCATCCGCGTACCAAACGCACCGAGGGGAAAAACGCATCACAAAACATCGTAACGAAAACGAACCGCCGATATCCTCATCCATCGAAATGAAGGGGTTAACTCTCATCACGCCTTTATAGCAGATGGAAGTTTTATACACACTACGAATGAATTAAATCGTACCGCCGCGCGAGATGGGACTTAGTGACCAAAGTCCACAACGAGCTTTCCTCGTCATAATATCCTACGGATTTGAACATTTAATTAAAACATCTAATACTGGCTAAAGCTATCTCGGATCGTTCTCAAGAAGGAAACAACCACGTATCCGCAAACAATTGTATTTGTTTTCGGCGTTTGCGGCCTTATTATTAATACGGTCCGGTATAAGAAAATTATTCGCTAAAATCGAATTGATAAGGAACGATACCCTTAGAAAAATAAACCTCTACCGATATAACCTATAAAACGCTCATCCCAGTCGTAAACAAGTAATCCCGGCAATCGTAACATTATACATCGAATTCGTTTAGCTTTAAACTAAATCCTCTAGACACACTCGAGATCGATCTTATCAGACGCTAGTACCACGATAACGACATCGTTACATCAGCGCCAATATCTTTTTTACCGTAGAAATGGATTTTCCCTTTGAAAAAACCATACACGTCATAAGGCCTTTAATGCACTCAACTAGGTAACAAAACGCGCCCACCGACGCCCCGCGTAATCGCCAAGCCCGAGAAAAAAAAATAATAAATCCCTACACCTCCTATCTCCCATCTCAAACATCGTATTCTCGCATTCGTGCTACAAACGCAATTTTAGCCACGTCGAGTATAAAAAATAACACACTGGTAGTTTATTTGTACAATGCAATACAAACAAACACCCGAATAAAAAATCGTACTCGCGAAATATGATTATTACGAGTAAGAAAAACGCGGAAAAAAATTACCATCTTGTTATAAAAAATTTTGCACCGTCGAGAGAGCAAACAATACTCGCCAAATTTACTACGACCGGTCGAGTTCGCGTTTTATTCCATAATGACCATATCAAAAGACACTTTGTGAATAGTCTAATTGCGATGTACGATCGCGAATATCGTAATTTAACCCTACGTGAATTACGTACCATTTTTTATTGTATTTACATTAGGTACGTATCGTAAGGTTGGTCGGTGCGATCGATGAAAATGTGAAAATCCGGTTATCTGTACGATTTATAAGAATATCATCGTTGCCAGCAGTATTGTCACTTGAATTGTCGTTTGTGTGGATTTTATGTACGAACTGAATAATGATGTTGGAATCATAAACAATACCAAATACCTTTCAAAGAGGAAGTAACCACCTACGGTAAGCCATATCTTCGAGTAAGGTTTTTATTTTTCAAATCTGAATAAATATAGACGTTTTACTTCAGATTTGTGGTACTTGACTGGATAAAACTAATTTTGCGATGGCAAGAAGAAAAAAGAAGTAATTTATTCCAATTCTGAGTAGCAGTCGGATGAGTTTTTTTCTGATTTTCTGACGAGAAATAATTTTATTGGGTAATTTTTATAAAGAGCAGGACATAATTTTTGAAAATTTTCTAATCGAGCCTAATCTTTCAATGTCTAACAAAATTTTTAGAGTTCAAAAAGCATAATTTTTATAGGCCTTTGACAAGATTCCCCGCCTCCCCTATCTTCCTCTAACTTAACCCTAACAAAAATTTTAATTAACTTTTTATGTTTTACAAACTTGCCTAAATTCTTTCAAAAATTTCATCAATATATAAAAAAGACAGAAAGAGAGAAAAGAACAGGATAAAAAATTAAAATTAAAAATTTTGAAAAAATATCGAAAAGTTGATATTTTTATTTAAAAATGCATTTTTTTGACACAAATTACAGGAAATTTTCATTTTCAGCTCTATTTCATCGATTGCAGGTATTAAAGACAGTCCAAAGAACTTGTTCTGGGAACCAGTGGCGTCGGAAGGTGGGGTACAAGGGTGCATTGCACCCTCCCCCCCCCCATGCATCAAATCGGGGTTTTTGAAGGATTGAACCATGAAAAAATACATTTTTAGGCATTAAACGATCAATTTTTTCGAAGCTTCGCCCTCGCATGAACAAAATCACAATTATATGAATTATTTGGGTCAACAGTACGAAAAAAGGTTCTTTTTGCCTCCTGCCCCAAAAATCCTTCTGTTATTCCAAGCCTTTGTACTCACATTTGCACCCTCCCAAAAAAAAAGGATATTTAAAATTTCCCCTGTACCCCTCACCTGCGTTCTAGTGTTCCAGTGTTATAGTGTTTCAATGTTCTATACTGTCTATACTCTCTCATTTATAAATCAGTGAAAATTATCGAAAATCACTGAGAAACAGTCAGAATTGCACCACAGGAGAGAATCAGTAAAAAAATTTCTAATGAAAACAAATCAATGAGAAAAATCACTGGAAAATCAGTGAAAATTCACTGAAAAGTCAGTGAAATTCATAAAATTAACAGAAAATTTGGTAAAAATCGTTGAAAAATCAGCGAAAATTAGCTGAAAATCAGTGAATTTTGCTGATTTTTCCTGTTCTGCAATTCTGACTGTTTATCAGTGACTTTTCACTGATTCAGAATGAGAGAGTAGTTTTACAGATACAGTGTTTCCTTTTCGATCTTTTCGAAACTGACTTCTGAAAATTTAAAATTCTTCTGTATACCCTTCCAAAGATGAATTTCGAATATTTAAAACTTCCTCTGTACTGTCCTAATGTTCTATTTGTAAATTAGTGAAAATTATCGAAAATCATTGGAAAACAGTCAAAATTTCAGCACAGTTTCACAGAAAGCAAACATGTGAAAAGAATTGCTGGAAAATCAGTGAAAATTCACTGAAAAGTCAGCAAAATCTCTGAAATTATCTAAAAAAATTAGCAAAAATCCGCTGAAAATCAAAAAAAATTGCTGCTTTTCCCTGTGTTGCAATTCTGACTTTTTATCAGTGATTTTTCACTAATTCAAAATGAGAAAGTGCTAGTGGTTCCTGTGGGTCCATTGATTCCAGTGGTCTCAGTAGTCCCAGTGGGTTCATTGATTCTAGTGGATCCAGGGGTAATTGGTTCCACTATTACAGAGATTCCTTTTCTCACTTGCTGGTGTTTTGAAATTTCTGTTGTCCCCTATGAATCGGTTCCCGAATTTATTTACGTAATTTTGTAAGTCCGGGGTACATAAATTTCTGTAAAGCTTTGAAAAAACATCCAAAAGAAAAGATAAGAAAATCAAATTCAAGCCTAATCGTTTGAATATTATCAAAAAATGAGCCTTTCTTCATTAATATTTAAGAAAATGAACCTATTTGCCGATATCAACTAAATTGATTTTTTCTGATTTGGTTTTAATTATTTGAGAAATTATGATTTTTTTTTAAAGAAAAAAAAATATTTTTATGACTTTGCAGCTAGCTACAGCTCTAAAAATTGTTAAGCGATATCTCAGTTATAATTTTCTTGCCCATGTGTTTACGGAATTTTATTTAAAAAATAGGACATCGAAACAATTATGAAATTTACCCCACTTTCACAGATTGAATAAATGTTTCTATCCTAAAATTTGAATATCTTACATTTTTCTGGACTAGGGAGGGGGAGGAGGAGGAGGAGGAGGAGGAATGAAAAAAATTACCCATATTTCTCTAAACCAAATGAAAACGAATCAAATGAAAGGTAACTGGAAATAAATAAGCCCAAATAATTATCCGAATTCAAAAAATCGTCTTGAAATTCACTTAAAAACAAAATAATTTTAAAAACAAAGCGAACTTCGAAAGAAAAAAGTGAACTTTTGTTGTGGCATATGTTGAGCGTTTTTTCGGAATTGTCTGAATAGTAGCGGGTTGTGCGCCAGGAGGGAGGAGGGGGAAGATAAGGACAAAAATTTTCCACTGAAAATGCGGTTTTTTTTCAATTTTTCTAACCTAACCACTACATGTGACTTGGACTGCTCAAAATTATATTCAATTAGGACCGAATTTATGTGAAATGAGGGAGAGAAGAAATCAAATTGGGAGGATTTTTTAAATGAATTATTTCCAGTTCGAAAGTCAAACATGACCATTTTGAAATTGAAACTACGTAAAATATCATACATAAGCCAATTTTGTACTGTTTTTTTTTAGCGGACTTCCCGCTCTAGCGGGAATCCGCTATTGCGTTCATAAGGGTTTTTTTATTTATTTATTTGTTTGTTTGTTTGTTTGTTTGTTGAAGCCTTTTTTTCTGACGCGATTTCTCTCGCTAAACTGAACAGATCGGGCTGAAATTTTTACAGTAGGTGTAGTTCATGCAGGAGAAGAGCTGATTAGTTTTTGGTGCAATTCTGTGCACAGAAAGCTGAGCTTTTCAACTTTGAAGCTCATTTTTGGGACATTTCTTTCTGACGCGATAACTCACGTTAGAGTTGACCAATCGACTTGAAATTTTTACAGTTGTTAGAACGTGCATGGAAGAAGAGCTGATTAAATTTTGAAGTCGATCCGTGCTTTGAAAGTTGAGCTTTTTGAGTTCAAAGTTTATCCAGTTTTTCGAAAATATCTCGCGAACGGCACATCGTAGAGGAAAACGGAGGCCAAAAGGATAGTCAGGAATTTCACGCTCTACAACTTTGGTTCTGAGGACTTTTTCTTGGAAAGCTCACCATTTACGAGAAAATTGAGCTCAAAGTTTGGAGGCTGTGATTGGTCAACTTTTCTGATGCGATTTAATCATATTTCTCA